>JASANE010007571.1:0-71492 GCA_030248225.1 Trileptium ribeirensis
GGGTGTTTCACGGATACTTAAACCATGATCCCATCTGATTCTTCACCAGTCTAGTGTTTGTTTGCCATTCATGGTTCCTGCAGTAAACGTTGTGTTTATTTTCTGACTTGGAGGTTACAACAGAGTTAATTGGCGATCAGTGTTATTTTACCGGCGATTCTTCGTTTGCTCAACGCTTACTTCGACGAGTCTTTGCTGACTCAACTTATTTTTTGTGTTTTCAGTTCATTTCTTGGTTTTTCCCAACATTGTTTTCCGTCATGTCGGAGATCGGGCAAATGCTGCAGCTGTTTCAACAGCAAAGGGCAGCCCAGCAACAGCAGCACCAGGACAAACTGACGCTGCTCCAAGAACAAAACTGCCAACTGGTCGCGACCCTCCGAGGTTCAACAAGACCCGAATCGAGTCAAGTGGCATTCCCGGGTTTTTCGCCGTTCTATTCGACATCGGAGCTATGGAACGACTTCTGGGCCCGGTTCAACACGTTCGTGGGCGCCCATTCCATCCCACCCGAGCGTCAAGCTCAGGTCTTCCTGACGAATCAATCCACAGCAATCTACAAGACGCTGGGCAATCTGGCTGTTCAGCAGACACCTCCCAAGTAAATCATCGACCTGACGATCGACGAAATCGCTAACTTCATGCGGGATCAATTCGACTCCAAACGATACGTGGTCCGCGAGCGGCTCAAATTTTGATCCGATATGCAACGAAAACCGGGCGAAACGGTACAAGAGCTGGCCGGCCGAATTAGGCAAGACGCGGTCACGTGCGATTTCCCTTCGATCAAGGACCCACAGGACGAGGCCCTCCGCACACGGTTCATTTGCTCGGTGGGCAACGGGGCCGTCCTCAAGGCGATTTTCAAGGTCCCCGATGACGAGCTGTCGTTCGCAAAGGTCATTTCAATTGCCGTCGAGACGGAGGATGCAGCCAGAGTAGCCAATGAGACAGTGTACGGAGCACGACCGAAGCCGGTTCTTTCCGTAAAACCGGGTCAATCATCAGGCAATCGATCGAATCGAAGGACCTCGGGTCAATCCAACAGCGCATCAAAGGTTTCCATCCCCAAAGGAACATGTGGGCGATGTGGTCGATCCAATCACAGGGGCGACGACGCTCCGCATAAAGGAAGCAAGTGCCACTATTGCGGAATCACCGGCCACATCGAGTGCGTGTGTCTCAAGAAAAAGCGGGGTGCACCAAGGAATATCCAGGAAGCAAGCGCATCCCTCAAGGCGATTCAATCCATCGATACCGTCAAGGCGGTCAATGCGGTCCCTCAATTAATACAGCCGGTTCAAGTCAACGGCAAGTCGTTCAGCGTCGAAGTCGACAGCGGTGCCGGCGACAATTTCTGCACCGAGCAAGTTTGGAGGTCCCTGGACAAGGCGAGTTTCACACCAACAAGCCATCGGTGCCAGACAACGACGGGCGACCCCCTTCCGGTCAAAGGAGCTTTCAAGGTGGAAGTTGCCCTCCCCGGGTTCCAAGCCAGGCGATTCCGTTCACGGTGGCGTCAAGGGGTAATCTCGACATTCTGGGCCGCAGCAGCATTTTAGTCTTGGGCATCGATGTTACCGCCCTCCTGTGCTCAACACCTAATAGCGACAATATCAACTGGGTGGTCCCGGGTTCCAATCGAACCGATTGGTGCTCGGATGAAAGTCTCCAAGCAGTCTGCCAACGGCTATGTGGCGAATTTCCCAATCTATTCAAGCCACAGCGCGGTTGTGTCAAAGGCCTTCAACTTGAGGTCAAGTTCAAATCGGGGGCCCGCCCAATCTTCTGCAAACCACGTCCCATGCCGTTGGCGATCACCGACGATCTCAACCAAGCCTACGACGCCAATATTGCCCGAGGGGTTTGGAAGCCGACAAGCTTCAACAGCGATGGTACATCAGTCGTTCCGATTCGAAAGTAGATTCTCTTAGGAAAATCCAAGGCTCGAATCCGAGTTTGTGGGGACTACTCCGTCACTGTCAATCCCCAACTCGAGGATCATCGACACCCGCTGCTTCTCCGGGATGATCTGATGCGGAAGCTTGGCGGCGGTTATGGCTTTACCAAGGTCGACTTGGCCGACGCTTACAACCAGATTGAACTGGTACCTGACAGTCAAAGGAAGCTGGCTCTCAGCACTCACCGAGGAGTATTACTACAGTTGCGTCTACCTTTTGGGATCAAGTCATCTCCTGGCTACTTCCAGCAAATCATAGAACAACTGAATGCCGATCTCAACGGAGTCGCCGTCTACTAGGACGACATCCTTTTCAGTGGCGAAGATGAAAAGCGTCATCTCGACAACCTCCGCCAGCTACTACAGCGTCTCACCGCAAAGGCTTGCGGTGCCGGTAGGAGAAATGCGCCTCTGCACAAGAGGAAGTGGAATACCTTGGTTTCAAGCTCTCCTGAGCTGGCGTCTCCCAGAGCCGCTAAGTGGATGCAGTATAGCGAATGCCAGCAGCCCACGATGTGTTCACGTTACAAAGCTTCCTCGGGTCGATTCAATTCTACTGGCGTTTTCTACTCCATTTGGCAACCATCACCGAGCAGCTCAACCGACTTCGTCAGAAGAATGCATCTTGGTGCTGGGGACCAGAAAAGCAGGAGGCATTCGACAAGTTGAAGACGATGTTGGCCACCGATTTCGTTTTATCTCACTTCGACCCTGTCCAAACGATTGGTATCTCCTGCGACGCGTCAAATGTTGGGGTGGGAGCAGTTTTATTCCACCGATATCACGATGGAAATGAACGGCCGATTGCAAAAGTTTCTAAAACGTTGACGGAGACTCAAAAACGCTACAGTCAAGTACACAAGGAGGCGTTAGCCATTAACTTCGCTTTCCACAAGATTCATCAGTAGATCTATGGCTGGAAATTCATATTGGTAACCGACCACAAGACTCTGATCGCATTTGTTTGGCCCTCATCAGCCGACACCTGCCCTGGCAGCAAACCGATTGGCGAGAAGGGCTACGATCCTCCATCAATATCACTATGACATTGAATATCAGAAGACAACCGATCATGGAAACGCTGATGCCCTCAGTCGATTGCCAGCCGTCGATGACGTCGGTTTCGACAGGAGGGAAGATGCAGCCGATATGGATATGGTGTGCACCATACAGACAATCGACAAGCAACTGCGTTCAACCGACAGCCAGGCCATGGTCAAAGCGACAGCATCGGACACGGTACTGCCACTGGTAATGCGGTACACCAGGGAAGGTTAGCCCAGCGACTCAACGACAGGTGATCACACATATTCTGCTTCCACGCCAAACGTGTTTCATCGTAATGCAGACTAGCTGTCAGTTGCTCATGGCTGCCTCTTCTACGGCAACCGTCTGGTAATTCCCCAGGTTTTGCGGTCAGAGGTACTGGAACTGCTGCACTTGGGTCATTTTGAAATGCAGCAGATGAAACAGCTGGCCCGCTCCGCTGTCTATTGGCCTCGAATTGACGCTAACATGGTCACCCAGTATCAACGATGCAGCACGTGTGGAGAACATAAGACCAAGCCTGCAAAGGCTAATAATCAATCTTGGATGCTGCCGGAGAAGCCTTGGAGCCGAGTTCACGTGGATCATGCCATAAATTTCCTTGGCAACAACTGATTGGTGGTAACGGATGCATATTTAAAATATCCGTGTATTCACTATACTGGAGCAATCACGTCCCGGGCGACTACCGACCTTGTCATGAACGACTTCGCCCATTTTGGTTTTCCTCATACCATAGTCCCCGACAATGGTCCCACCTTCAACTCCGAAATATTTCAGACGTGGTGTCGTGAGCGAGTAATCATCCATTTGTCGGGAGCGCCCTATCATCCGGCTACCAACGGGTCAGCCGAACCATTAGTGCAAACCTTCAAGCAAACCTGAAGAAATCTAACCTGTCGCCGAAGCAAGCAGCAACGGAATTTCTCATGCAGTACCGACGAACACCGTTGGCTTCCGGTTTGTCCTCAAGCGAGCTCCTGAATGGACGTCCTATACGAACAGAAATGGACACATTAGTTCCCTCGCCAGCCCATGCTGCCCAAGGTCGGAAGTGCAAGACGTCCACTTCTGACGACAATCCGACGATAGTCAGATAGGTCTACAAATCGGGAACCCCATGCTATGTTCTTTATTGTGGTACTCGCCGTGACAAAGATTCGCGATGGGTACCGGTCATCGTCACTAAAACTGTGAGACCCCGCAGCATCAACGTTCGCGTAATTCCATACGGTCCCACATGGCGACGACACCTCGAGCAGCTACGGCCACGATATGGGTAGGAGAGGACGACGATCCCGGAGAAGTACCTTTTAGTCCCGACGATCAATCGTGCCCAATGGCACCCGAGGTTGGACGACACACTCCACCAGCAAAGACGAACCCCCGCCTGCCGGTGGGCAACGAATATGGAAGACACAACCCGAGGCGCTCCAAGCGAACTCACAAACCGGTCACTTGTACCAAATGTGCTAACGTCGGGATCCTTTGGTGGCCGGGAGGTGTCGTGGTCACGTGACACACTGAAGAATATAATTTAATTATGATGACGAAACACAAATATGACACGTGACAATTATACTGATCAGGCTGATGCAATGTGTTGTATCAGCCTGAGTGGGTGTTTCATAGATGCTTAAACCATGATCCCATCTGATTCTTCACCAGTTTAGTGTTTGTTTGCCATTCATGGTTCCTGCAGTAAACGGTGTGTTTATTTTCTGACTCTGAAGTTACAACATTATTTATGTCCATCTCAGGATTATACGTAACCACAAGAGGTTTAATTAAACCGAAAATCCGAGAACATCACTGTTTTTATAACTCTTAGCAAAGTTAGTACTTGCTATAGTCAGCTTACCCAACATCTATGCCAACTGTAATTTCAACGAAAGCAGAAGGAAGCGGCAATCAATCACGCATAATTAAATTTGTAGTTTAACAAACAGCGTGAGACGAGCAATTAATGTTTGCCATTGGCATTGGTTGTAAACTAGCGTCACAACCATTAGATATCGACAGATGTGTAGGGTTACTCCCCCTAAGGGTCGTACTCAACCTTAAACCATATTTACTCGCTCCACCGTCGCGCGCTGAAGGCAAGCGGAAAATTTTAGCAAAAATTAGCAAATATTGGGGTAAAATTGCCAAAAATTGGGGTAAAATATGCAATAATGAAAGAGGTCCTCGGAGATGGGGCTACCCCTGAGGTCCTTCCTCACAAATAGAGACCTCCTACACCCACCGTTCCACTCTACTAAGCCGAGGGAACTTCGAAGCCCATCGTTACAACGTATTTCATGTATATCAAAAATCTAACGCTTGAGATTCCTTTTATCACTCCGCAATTCGACTACATGATGCGGAAGACACAGATGGTTGTCAGTCACGATCGTTTTATAAGTTTGCAGCAGTTGATTTTCATGTTAATAGCAATTATAAATTCGAGTTAAACAGCCGGTCGAGTTTATCACCTTAAAAAATTTAAATGTATTCACAGCTCAGAATTGCTCAGGTCATCATCTTAAAGCGTTAAAAATTCGAAGAACAGAATATCAACTAAAACTTGAGGCAAATGATGCAGATGTATTAGAAAATTTTTGCCTACAAAAATTGTTCGCTGTGCGGCTGTACAAAAGCGGGGTTCTATGACCATAGTTGTTCGCTGCCGCTACAAAGTAATTATTAAAATTCGGAGCATCTAAAGTTGTGGATTGCGGTTTTTCCCAAATAAATCGCTTCTTGTACTATTCGAGTTGAAAGCACTAGATCATATCGATCACATCAAACGCTATTTCGAATTCGTCCGCCCTCATTTCTGCATTAGGTATAAGTAAAGTGTAGACAAAGTGGAATATTAATAATTAAATATAGAAAATCGCTCCCAGTGAAAGATCATTGTACAACTAGAAGCCCATAATGGTCTCTTCGTAATGGGTTCAACGTATTGCGAGTGCGCGCACACCTTCAAAGTCCACCTTTCCCAACCTCCATTTTACTTATCGAAAATTGTTTACCTTCACTTTACATTATCACCTTTGTGTTTAAATAAATACAACCACTAAACAAGCGGCGTATTTGTATTAACTATTTCATGGATCATTCTGTATTTCGACTAACATTGAACAAACTACTGCCGGTACGATTAACCCATACCAGTTCGTTTCGATTAACACCGTGCTTGATAACTACTGAGTTATAACGACGTTGTTGCTCTGATCATTTAAGCTCCTGGCAACACAAGCGAACAATAACACGCAGTCTAACACACGCCGTGTCAGGAATTGAATTTACGTACTGCTTCACATCGTAATAAGTTACCGTAGAGCAACTACATGTGTTTAAAGGTGTGATTATTTGTACGACAACTGCGAGCGTTTGCAATTATCACATGCTCTGCTCTATGGACATCTACAAATTTTTGTTGAATCCGACAAGATTTTTAAAAACACTCACGCCACTAAAACGTTTTGGGCTTTTTATTACTAAACCAAATTATTTTACCTTATTACGAGGATTAAACTGTTTCTTGGCAACTATACTACTTTCTGCAAACTTCTATTATAACAACGGATATAGTTTATAAACAGATGGGCGGATATCCGTGATTTTTGGTTTGATAGCGTTAAGGTTAAGTTATAGACACATAATGATAAAAGCATTTATCTGTATGTTATTTTTCCAAGAGCTGTGAATAACAACGCTCAATTTTAATCAAAAATCAAGTCGGATTTTTGTTGTTATCTATAGCATAGTAACTCCTAAAGTGAAATGATAAAAATATTTAAGGTATATGTAATATGAAATATTGCACTCGCAGCTAGAATATCTAACCTATAACCCGTTTGGAAAATGCATAATTGAGCAAAACAACGAATTTTGTGCAAAAATTGCGTTCAATTTGCTATTGCCAGCAAAACATGAGCCTGACTTTTAGTATTGCCAAAATATTTTGTATTTGTGTCACCAACTAACCAATATTTTAACCGGTATTTAGCTTAAATTCTGCAGGTCTGTATACATTTAGGCTTTATACTATAGCATCCACATTTTCCCAATGTCATCGTGACTACGGAATATATAAAGAACAGTTTTGTGTGATAGCAAAATTTGTATATATCTTCTTAGCCCTAGCCTAAGTTAAGGTCAAGTTAAGCTATGCACTCTATATGGACCATATACTAAGCCTAAGCCTACATCGGGCAGCTTCTGCCTACGAACACCTCGCTAAGCTGTTTTATTCTTGAAATATAACGTCCGGCCACTTAGGGTAACATGGAACTGTTATGGTTTCGCAATATTTGGTTCTATTCATGGCTTTATATTGTATGGTCAAACGTTTGCTTCTGCCACGGGTGGCTATCGCTTATTGCATCCCAGTTTCGAATTTCATTCCCATATATATAGTAGAACCGTTTTCCGGGCTAGAATTAGACTGAATATTGCTTTTATCGTCAGTATCTTTGAAATAAACAGTCTGATTTGATTTCAGCCGCAACTATTAGTAATTTCGTATTAAAAGTGTTTACCAGCTATGCGTTTGATATAATTGGTATTATTTACTTTGCCTTGCTGGCTACCCGTTATATTAACGGTCAAGCTATACCCTACGATTTCAGCGAAGTAACTAGTTTCGCGTCTCTTCATAACTTGAATTTGTATCGTTAATTTGCTTATCTGCCCGGCAACCCAACTGTTTAGAGCAACACAAAAAGGTGATTTTTCGGCCACTTCGGTAGCCGCTAGAGCTCTTAAAAACACTATTCACGTAGATGTTGGAATCAAGATTCACGTCTAAATAAAGAGCACAAATAGATATCCCAAGAATTCAAACTTCCTTTAAACTGTAGTCTACTAGTGGCCCCTTATAATGCTACAGCCCAGAGGTGTGCTCATGCAAAAGATTTGGAACCCACAGGTACTGATCGAAATTAGCCTTATATACCACCACTGCGCTTATATATACATGCCTATTTTGTCTACAAAATTAGTTTAATTTCAAGTTATCTTCAGCAGTTGTCGAGATATAATAAATTCCGTGACTTTTGGGACCCCTTCGCAATTCGCCCCGAGCTCTTCGGCCCATTTATTCCAGCAAGGGGGGATGTTGCAATCACAGCTTTCCGCTAACTAAAGGCCACAGATAGAAAATTCAGGCTTTAAAATGAGCTATCATTCCTATCAATCTACCCAGTGAAAGCCGAGTTCTGCGTGTTACCTTAAAAACCCAACACCTTACGTAGTCAAATTTCACCACTATAGATAGGACTGGTAAAAATTCTTCGCTTCACCCATTTCAGTCATTGCAACCCCCAGCATTCAATAAACTTATTTTAAACTTGTTTACATGAGCTTTGAATAATTTTTGAAATTATTAATCTATTTTCTACAACCATCTATAGTTTGGCCTAGTGGCATAAAACCACGATCACATAGCTGGTGGAATTGTTTTATCATATTGTTTGGTGATAGTTATAACTCAACAGGTCGGTTTTTCCAATCGTTCAAAATGTCGGCTTCGATCAGATCAGGATTCCATCCAGCGCAGTATTTCAGTGCAGATCCCAAACGTTAAATGACCATCTCATCTGTTTCTGCTGTGATATCTTTTTACCTATATTACGTTATGCAACTTCTAAATATTAGTTGCAATACATAAATACCTCTGGAATCATTCAACTAGTTTTAATGAAGCTACGTTTATTTAATGCGATTAAAGTAGTAAAGCTATATAAATTGTACGTAATAAAAACTGCCACTACATTGATCGCCACAAGATATAATTCACAAACGGATTGATGAAAACTTGTTTCGATCATCGCCGTCGTACCTTTTGCCTGAATATATCTAAAAGTTACAGAAGGCACAACTAGGGGACTATCTTATGCATCATTTACGATAAGATGCGTGCGCCAGGGCGAAACTATGTCACGCGTCCAACTCAACTAGCTCGGGTGTACTATAGCTCAGCTGGACTACTATAATACATTGTTATAGCCTAGCTAGTCTTAATGTGACAACCAGGAAGCTTAGCTAGGTTCTGCGTGACAAACCGAGCGTCTGGCTAAACTGTAAATTGAGAAATTTTATTTAGTAATGTGCTTAGTGTAATAGCATTTCGTTCTATAGTATTTTCACACTAATTCTAAGTTATATATTTGTTTTAATATATATAATTAACGTTTTAAGCTGTTTGCCGCTTTTGGAGCATTATTTAAATAAGTATAGTAAAACGTAATGTTTGCGGACTAAATAGTAGTCTCTGGCATAAGTTATTGGGCTGAGCTGAACGCTTCGTGACAAAAGCACAGTCCGGATCGACACTCGATGACAATCCTAGCTATGCTATTCAAAATTTGAATAGTTGGGCTGGACTGTATGCGTGACATAGTAGCTAGCACATTTGAACGCGTGACATAATTAGGACCATGCGCACGCATCTTATTGTAAATGATGCTTTATGTACAAAATAATATTATGAGCTATTCTTCGTTTCTATGAAGCTGTAACTTTACAGTATATGCGCTTTTAAAATATATGGTTACCGGTGCATTACATTAAAATCAGTAGCTCTGGAATAACCTTTGTGACTGTTAAATACAGCCTTCGGTCATAAAGTAGTCAGCAAGGAAATTGTCATGATTTTGTAACATGTCATGTAGTGTAGGTCTATTTATATGTAATTTTAGGATATGAGTCGTGTTGTACTATGTATAGATTAGTTAAAATGACTCGCAAATTTCACAAAAAAAATTTAGAACTATGGACATAGACTGTAACAGTTTCTTTTGTCAGTACTGGGTATTATGCTGGAAGCCCTATCATGGTTAGGCACACATTGTGCGGTGCGCTTTATTGGCGCAAAAGCAGTTGGGATTTTGTCATTTGCTTTCGACTTGTAAGTTTATAGTATGCGTACTCAGTTCCAATCAAAAAACCAAAACAAAATGGTGTATGATCAGTTTTATTGATTAACCTCTGAATTTTGTAATGTTAGATCTTAGTTTGAAACTACCTATATCACATCTTTTATCCTTATCGTAGCACTGACTCTCAATCTATTCGTAAATGAAAGCCAATGCTGTTCGGTTGTGAGCTGCTATCAAAAAATTCTAAGCGGCGGCTGTTGTTGTCTTCGCAATCCAGACGCATTCGTATCGTATTTCTGAAACATTTTCTTTATATTATCGACTTGCACACACCTTGTTATTATATTTTTCATCTCCCACCAGATTGAACTGTATTTTATACCACGTCCAATAAAGCATTAACTGTCGATTTAAATCTATTACCAGATTGTGCGTTTTCTATCAGAAGTAATAAAACTTGAGAGTTTCAAGAGCAGAAATATTTTGATTATGTTTCTGTCTTGGTAAAGTAAAGCGATTTTGGAAGTGAAACAAAAACGGAGAAATTCGTTCTTGTGTGAATACCGAAATATGTTTTCCGAATCCGGAGAGAATTGAAGCGTTGTTAGTAACTATAATCAAACAGTGTTACTGCTGGTGTAATATTCAAAGTGTAATATTCAAAACTGAAAAAGTGTTATTAGTGTAATATTCAAAGTGTATGCTTCCATCCAAAAATTGCATAGATGAGTGTTGTTTAACCCTTAAGAGTAAATTTTATTGAACAGTTTGCTATACAGTTTTAGACTAAGTACTGGTACAACTAATGGCTGGGGCACTATATTACATTGACAAAACAAGCTTTAAAAGTATCGCAGTTTTATTGAAGATCACCCTCGGTCACGGATCGAAAGTCGGGTGCCGTTGTTGCAAGTGAATTTAAGTAATAACGTTTGATACAAAAAATATGTATCCTATAAGGTAGGTATACGTTTCAGGTTTTAGGTTTAGTTTATCTAATGTGACCTGCCCATACAAGTTTAATTAATATTTATCACCGTTAGGTTTTCGAGTGGATAATTACTGCCATCATTGGTACAGTGTCTTCGGGCGTTTGGGGTTTTTAGTCGCTACGCTCCGCAGAGATGGAGCGTATGGATTTATTATGTTTATTGCATGAGCGTAATAACTTTTTCAGCAAACATCTATGACAAACGAAAACGTTAAAACCTATTTTTAATTATGAGCGACTAAATTTAAGATGGCCTCGCCAACCATCCTATTTTGCAATTCCCGATGTAGAATCCACATCCATTGTTCAGAGCAAATAGGATACTCGATTCAATTCATTGCTAGCGCAGACTTAGAGATTTGCATTCGGTTTATGGCAGTCCAGTAACATTTCATAGCATTGAATTAGAATTCGTCTGTGTTCGCGAACAAATTTAATGTAGCTGTGACATCATAAACGGAGCGGTCCTATCATTTATCAATTAGTGTTCCCGAACAGAACCTTCGTTTATTAAATTCCGATAAAATTCTGTTCGCAAACAAATTTTATATTCGTGAACAAAAGCTAGCATTTTCTGACCGACTGGAAAATGTTCTGTGATGAAGATTTTTAGAAAAAACAAAATAGGATGGTCAGCGGAGTCATTTTAAGTTTAGTTGCGCAACTTAAAATTAATTTGAAGAAGGTGGATTATCCTTTTCTTAGGACCGGGATTAATAAATACCATTTGAAGTTCAAAATCAAGTGGTTCAGAGCCATGTGGCTTTATTCTGCCACATGTTAATTGCTAAAATGAAATAAAAATTTCTAAAGTACAGGTGATACTTGATGTGGCAGCTGGGAGCTTAATATAATGGCGGCAGCAACCCTTTTGGAAAATGAATAATAGAGAAAAAATAACAGGTTAGCATCTGTGCAATGACCAGTCCGATTTGATATAAGGTGCAACAATATATGTGATTATGCATTAGACGTGTTTACTAGCTACTTGTTGGCCAAGATTTGTACCGGCTAGCCGATAATTGACAGTGGTCTAGCTGCAGTATATTGTTACATGTGTTTTCTATGGAGCAAGTTGCCGTGTCTGATCAATTTCAAAACAACGCCACACAGAAACAGAATCTATCTGATGACATTCAGCCTTACAATTTATTAATAGCATGGCAAATTTCTGTAAAGTCAAGGTTCACATACACCACAAGATATACATATGCGGCAAAGGCATATATTAATAGATGGAGTTTGCCAATTGTTAGAAATTGTCCAGGGTTCGTCTTGTTGATAGATAAAAACATCCTTACGATAAAATCATAAATCATGCTAACTAAACATTGTCAATGTGGTATTTAGTCCAATACTTACTTGCTCGTACGGCATGGGCGCGGTGGGAAGCGACCTCACCGAGCGATATCGACGTAGCAAATTGTCCTTTGTAGTCACCCGCTTTCTATAAAACAAAAGACGAATTGTTTCAATGCCCATTTTGTTTCGCAGTAGCTAATTATCATATAGCTTGGGAATAAACGTAAGCACACTTGCAATCCCAGTTTTCTAGATTGTATCAACTGTACTCACGTAGATCTGAGACCCCGGTTTACTCATCGGGACAATCAAAACATTGATTACAATTCCATAAATGGTTATATAATATCCACACTTAGAAATATCATGTTCACTTAAAGGACAAACTTTTTTCCAGCCTTTCAGAGCTTATGTTCGTTAGTATAACAATTTCAACTAAAAGTTTATTGCGCCGAATCTTTAAAGAATATGGGCGCTACTGTGATTTTGCAAACCTCATTGGTATTAGCAGTTTTATAGCATTCGGTTCAAAACAATCCTTACACTTTTGAGTCAACGAAATTGAGCATACCCAGAATAATCGTCGCTGTCACTGTATTCGTTGACGACCGGTGGTCTTCGTAGCGATACTGCACGCTGTGGGGGCCGTTGTTGATTGTGTTCAAAACGCTGCGGATGGATTTTATTTTCCGCTTCGGGGAAAAATTGACTTCGATTTTGTGAAGGTGTTCTTTGTGCAGGAAACGTTGATCTTTTATATTTCACGCTGTCCAGGTCTTTTCGACAGTCGATGTCAATATCTGAAGGTTCGATGGCTTCTCTTTTCACCAGCTGTTCATCTTCATTTTCTTGGTAGTGGAGATCACGGCGAGTTGGAACCGACCAAGCGAAACTATCGAATCCACTTCGCTTGGTTTTATAGCTCGGCTGTTGGATAGCTTGACTGCCAAAGCGGCGATTGCGAAGCGACATCGTGCGATCAGTCTTACTGACAGCGTCATGATACTCGTGGCGAGTGTGATCACGTAGAGACACCGAACGAGGTGCACGGCTGCCAGCTGCAGTTGGGTTTTTACTCGTGGTTACCATATCCCTTATTGTTTGTCGTCGTTGTTGTCGCTTGTTACCTTCAGAACCAGTTCGGAAATAACGACGTTGATCATCGTGTGATATCGATCGAACAACACCACCGAACCGGTCTGAATACACGTCTCGACGCTTATAACCGCCGATATGCCGCAGCGAAAGCGACTTCGACGCAATATTATCGTCAACAGCCGCTCGGTCGTGGGTCTTGTTGGTTTTTCCTCTTGGTAGGATGATTTCGCCATGACCGCGTTCTTTGTTCATTGTTGACATTCTCTTCGGTGCTCGCCTTCGTTGTCGTCGCAATTCTTGGATGAGATGGAATTCTCGTTCAACGGCTTCATCTTCAGGATCAATCAAGTCTTGACATATCTCGCCTGTCGCCGTGGTATTATAAAGCGATGACTCAGCGTGAATTCCGATGTTATTTGATGGTCTGGACACTTCGACGAGGTTCGGCGAAGGTTGAGCTGGAAGAACTTGTTGGTTGAGCTGGAAATACTTATAATGCCGACCTTCATGTTTAAATCTTTAGGAATGCAAAAATGAAGTTAATGACTGTCGTTGGATTCTAATTTAACAGCCTTGAATACGGCGCCAAATTGACTTCAGCTCGGTTGAAAGGCCCAATGTTCTAATAGTCAGCCGAATTTTTTTCGGAGATATGATGCCAAGCTTAAAATATAGGTTTATGTTTTGCAAGATTGACAGAACCTACTTTCGGTTTCTACTGTAACTTTATCATTAGCCCGTTAAACAACGTTACGCTATTTTGCAAAAGTTTTTTATGTGGCTAATTCAAATAGAAATTAAGATAAAAAACATTGGTTTTGGCTTTACAGAGCAAATATTAAACTTATGCGCTGATTTTTGTTCATCAAACACAGACGACAGCAGTAGCCCTGGAAGACAATCTTAGGATTTTTTCGCCTTGGACGCTGAGGCAGAGTTAAAGTTGTTGTACAAGGCTAAATCTTCAAAGTTGTAGTAGCAGGCTGCTTTGAGGTTGGTACCACGGATCAAGTTCCAAAACGTGCGAATTGGCTATGTCTCTATAAATATGTTTAGGGTGAAACTACAAAAGCTTATGTTTTTAACTTACAATGTAAAAAGCTGATTCAAATTTGACTCAGTTGAGTCAGTCATTTTCCCTCACAGCAAAAGAGTCAAATTAGGACCAGTCTGCGGAGCATTTCTCTCTCATACTGAGCCCAAGCTAAGAAACTTTGACTCACTCGCTGAGTTAAACAATTCTTAGCTCAATCTGAGCCTAAATTTGGATCATTTTTTCTGAGTCAGGAAAGGAAAGGACATCTCGACTATGTCAAAATTTTGACTCGGGGTTTTTAAAGTGTAATTAATATATTTACAAACTAGCTTCAAAGATTATCGCAAAGAACGCTTGGGAATAGATACTGTAACTGCGGGTAACGTCTATTGTAGGAACCAAGCTCAGCACCTTTCGTGTTCGCACACCAGATATATACTACCATGATTTTTAGTTAAGTTGTGTTTGATGTGTATTATGCGTCAATTTATGCGCATACGCTTGCGTTGTTCTTTCGTCAGTTCAGTTCAGGATTGTAAAAGAGATTAGTCTACGTGAACAAAGATTTCTCCCTTATGTACGCGAACAAGGATTTATGATATAGCAACATGTAGGTGCTATTCGTCGTCGCTATTTTAGCATCACATTTTTCTGACTGCATAAACGGGAAAACGCGATTGGTAATCGCGTTTTTTGCGTTTACTAGAATATACGCGTAGACTGCGAACATATCTGTTCCATACAGCATGTCATTTGGTGAAAGCGGAGAATCGTACGAAATAGAGATGTTAGCGTACGCAAATTCGGTTCGTACATCGCAGAGCCTTTGTTTGCGTTTACTAAAATGCGAATGCAGATTGCATAAATGTGAACTCAAACGATGCATTTCGTGATTTTGACTAAAGAAAAACGCTGGTGTACGCACCTAAACTGGACTCACGCGTTGGTCACGAAATTCTAAGTGTAACGTCATACGATAAGCTTCGTTCATATGAAACCCGCAATTAAGCTGTATGTTTTAATATAAAAAAGTATTATTTTATGTATTAAGACCTCAATTCAGCGTGAAATTAATTATACCTGTAACGCATGTAGTTGCTCAGGTCAAACTTAATACAATACGAAGATTTGCATTGATTCAGTTCGTGCATATCGTGCGTTTGGCTGCCCGTTGTTATTCACTAGAGTTATGAGGAGCCTTGAGGTTTCTAGCAACAACGCCATCATAGACCAGGTCTTAGCGCAACTCTACCGCAAGCGGTTCGCGTTCGAGGCATCGCGTCGGCAATAGCGTGTTCAACGACAGTCAAAATGCAAACTAATGCATAAAGTAAATGTTTAAGGCAGCCCGTATCTTACATTAATTAATGATACACCCAATAGCATTTGTGACATAAATTCAGCCAATTGGTGATCACTACACCTAAATCTCTTTTCCTCAATAAATTGCGACAACCGTTTTGTAACAGATTTTGTAATTCCAAAGTTTGCTACGTTACTATAACCTTTACTCCTGCATCTTGACGGACTTCGTTCTTCTTCGCTTTTACGACCTTCTTCTGTGCCACCATTAGTCCGGCTAAGTTCTGTATTTTGCCGGATTTGCGGCCGTGCAGTCGATGTGCTGCTGTCGCTATAAGAGAAGTTGGATGCCCGCTAGCACCGCTTCCAAGCAATGTGATCACATCACCGTCTTCATCTTCATCAAAAACGCTTGATGTTGGCGAATAATAGTAGCCGCCCGGATCGACCACGGATGCTGTATAGCTAGCCAACGGCGATGAACTTTGAGATCCCAATGTTCCAATAGACCCAATCGAACCTTGGTACGAGTGACTCATCGATCCTACTTCGCCACCACCACCAGGGCCGCCGTCCGTTGTAGTTGCTTGCTTGCTTTTAAGCCGACTTCGCGCAAATTGTCGGAGAAGATTGACTCGTTTTTGATTTGACATAAGCATCGACAAACTCATATTGCGAAATGAACGCGGCGAGAACGGTTCCGTTTCGGAAGTTGCTAGTGAAGTTTTGCTTGCTGTTTCAATGTTTTGGGACTCGCTAGCTGTAGTTGCGCCGTGACCGGTGCTGCTTTGTAGAAAAGCAACTGCAGCCGAAATATCGCTGCTCGTTTCAGAAATACGAGCCGTTGACTGTTCTGCGCTAGATTTCCCTGCAACTAAATAAGCAGTTATATATTTACTTTAAAACAACGAATGGACGGAGCAAAAGACTCTTTATCGGTGGTCCAGTTACGGTCAATAAATGTAAAAATACTCAAATACAGGATAACACACGAGATTTTGTCTAGATGGTGGCATTGGTTGAGGTTCGGGGTATGTGCAATATCGCCATACAGCAACTAAATTCAGACAAATGTTCCTGACCCCAACGAATATTCAGGAATTTCAACTTCCTCATATACTTGCTACCGTTTATATTAAACTGGCCTTTCTTGCTAATTGTGGTGTATTAATATTTTTATCCAGTACACCATCTGTCGGTTTGTCCGTGTTTAAAAATATCACTTGGAAACTCACTCGTTTCACTGAATTGTTGAACAGGCTATTAGATAAGTGTGATAAGTCTCATTTTGGAATAAATTCGATCTAATTTAACGTGGCCAGTTGGATGGCACTAGAAATAAAAACTAACATTTTAAAATTAAAAATATATATCGAACTTTATATTGTGTCATTACAGGCAGTCGTGAAAGCTTTGAAAATAAAATTAAAACATGATTTGTAATAGTTGCTATTTCATGCAGCTGAAAAACGACTATTTTAAATTCAGAAACATTGGAGCAATTAAGGTGCCCACTTTAAAACAAACTCAAAGGCTACAATACTAATAGAAACAAGTAAGACTAAAACAGGCTGATAAAAGCCAAAATGGTCGAAGACAGCTGGCTGACTGAAAAGCCAAAGAGATTTCTGACTCCACAAATTGCAAATGTTCTAAAATTTGAGGAATAATTCGTTAAAAGACTTATTTTTTATAAGAAGTTGATGAGATTGATGGTATTTAGATGTGAGATTGAAAGGTATATTATTTGCTATTGAAAAAAACTGATTCAGCAAAGGTGGCAGTTGTGATTTTCCAAGTTTTTATTAGCAGTTAACAATAAAAAAACATTTCAGTACCTTCAGTTGACGCATAGTTAAGTGGTCAGCGTACTTGGTGCACACCAACGCAGTCGAGGTTCGATCAGCGGTGCCAGCTTGGGTTTGTCAAACATTGTACGATACACAAACTAGCTCAAGCGTTAAAGGCTTAAATGTACAGCCTTGCTTATAATATGCAAAGGTCAATATTGACGCTGTAGTTTGTCCTGTATATGACATGATGCGACATTAGATATTTATTGTACAGTAGGGGTGAACACGGGCACACTATTTTAAGAATTCGGTCTGTCCGGCACGACAATAATCGGTTGGAATGGGCTGGGCGCAGCAAACTTTTTCAACTCTGCAATACAACCCTATGGGCGTGGCATTTTCTAAGAACTAGAAATGGTATAGTAGACTGGTAAACAGGTAGAATGGCGCCGAGTTTCGAGATAAGATTGTCTACACAAGATTCCAAAGCAAAAATGTCTTCATAAGCCTAGAGAACCGTCGGGGTGATTTAGCACATACGTGCTCACAGGGGTGATGGTAGTTATTCTAGCCCCCCTCCCTCTGTGGCCCTGACCCCTGGCTCGTCGGGGCGTCGCCGATCGCCCTCTAGGATGTAAACTCTCTGGGACTTCGCACCTCGCCCATGTATAATTCATAGCATGAGATATAAAAATATAACCATGAAATGATCGCCAAGAAGGACTCTTAAAAGATACACAAACCTCTCCATTTGTATCCAAAATTGGTATCTGCAAGCAAAATACAAAATATGTTAAAGCATGTGAAATGTTAACCATTCGATGATAATTTAAACGGAAAACTTTGAATATCCAGTTAGGAATTCAATACTTATGTTCTAGGTGCTTGTTCAACTTCAATATAACGTTGACATCTTTTGGATTTATCGTATTTTTGAAATAAAACAAATACCTTGAAGTACTGTAGTGTGTTATGGCAAAGCATATACAATATGTAGACGCAAGCAAGGCTTGATTTGAGTTTGTTGTTTTTCGAATAGAAACGGGCCGGGGCGGAAGTCTCAGACAATGGTATGACCCGGTCCGACTCGGAGTTGCAACACCTTAAATTTTAACTTTAATTGCATATTTTTCAATGTATTTTGCAGTGTCCGTAAGACATAACCACTCTGACACATTGCGGCTACACTTTGTGTGAAAAATTTGGATGTATTAGGACGAAATAAACTGAATTAAAGCACTGGATATACCTCAGATAACGCTGATAATGCATTTCAACCCTAGTATTACAAATATCTTTAGCCAACCTGCAACATAAAGGGAATATCCATATTGAAGCTAAATGATGTACACCGCATTGCCTCTTAATTATTTCATTATCCATCATTTACTTAAGATGTGTCCTGCAGGGTCGAATTTTGTAACAGTCTGCTGCATCTCTAAAGCCAAGTTTGGCTATCCGCCATTAGCCAGTGTGACATTTTTGGGCCGAGGTAGACCCTACAAATATATCAGCTAATAGTAAAGCGAGGGTAAGAAATTGTCACAAGGGCCGGAATCTGCTCCAAAAGCCAGAAATATACGACGACGATGGAAAACCACGAAAAAATGAAAATTGGTGATCTACATTTATGCGTCTTACTTTAAATACTACTAATGTTGCCTTTTTTAGGCCTAGAACTAAATACTTCACCTGTAACACAATCGCCTAAACTGAACATAAAAATATTTTTAGTAGTCCGTCCTGGCTGTCTAACCGTGAGACATAACCGCTCCCGGTTGGTACAAACATGCTAGCATAGCTTACCTTTTTATGTATAAAGGGCTGGATTTGGCTACGCCTTTTTGTCACGAGCCGGAATTGGCTCTGTGACAGAATTCGGCCCTAGGTGCACACATCTTAAGGTAAATGATGCATTATGTACTGTTTCCGGTTTGCAACTCGTTCGCTTTTCAACTAGTGACGTGACATAAATCGCATTGTATTTTCACGGCAAACGCTTACCTGCTGAGGTGTGTCTAGGTTTCGTCATCTGTTGATTTTCAGTTGTTTCGGATGCCTTTCTTTCCTGCAAAAATTCCACTATATCAAGAAAACAAAAAACGAAATCAGCTAAATACTTACAATACCGTGAATTTAAGTGAGATATCGCGGATAGGAGCGTTTGTTTTTGTCACAGCAAATCGGACAAGATTTTTTACATTTTTCACCCTGTCACGTCGCACTTTCTTATTATATGCTTCGTCCATCTGTAATCAGATTAAATTCAAAGACTACTTTTTCAGAATAACACATGACAATTTTTTCGTTTGATAAGTTGAAATGGGTGAACTACAACTGGTTACTAATTTGTCAAGTAAACCAGAAGGTAACCGGTACGGTTGACCGCTGTCTACAACATATTATGATGTATGGATTAAGACATAATAGCAACATTTGTCACTGCCTAAAGCATTGAGATAGTGTAGGACAATTAAGGTTGAGCCACCGGGTGCCGAAAATTATTGGCCGTTAATGGTCGTAAAACCTATCGATGAGTCATTTTAGACCATCGGCCGAGGATTGCAAACTTTGTTTTGTACTGTCACTTGATTGCCACTTTTCTAGTAAGGAGTAACCTATTAGCGCCAACCCATGTTGAAGTCCAACTGAGGTAGTAATGAGGAAGACGTTACATCGCCTTTTGGCGTCGAAACCAGCATCAATATTGTTGTATTGCCAGAGGCGTAGATCCACGTTGAGTTGTAGAAAACAAACGTTTATTGAAAGCCAATAGAAGTAAGTGAACAAAACGTAGTAAACAAGACAGTAAAAGTAACGTTGAATCGAGACAATAAGAAACAGCAAACTGAACAGTAATGAAACAGTACTTCAGCAGTAACTAAACAGTAACTCAAGTTGTGGTAAGCAACCGTCTTTAAATATCATCAAAGAATCTTCTAGAATAATCATGACATCAGTCTTCGAAATCCGTAGAACATTCTAGAAGGATCGAGATGCCGTCACTCCACGTGTGAGGATGTCCTCGTACATCATAGGAGCTTCCAGAACAGGATCGAATGTAATTCCAAAATGTTCTGGCGAAGCAAATCCATAACACCTCCGCCTAGCCGAAGGTTTACTTGACGGCGAGTACTGTTTAGGAGGACGCCCTTTTGTTGTCCGCTTTGAACCCCGTAGTTGCTGACCGCCGGATTTGGACGCATCGTCGATAGTTTCTTCTCCTCCTGTCTGCGGTACTTCGCCGATTTCCAACGGATCATTATCCGAAGTATTTGTGGCAAATGTTGAATCGACATCTGCGCCAGGTTCGTTGTCATCTTGAGAAACGTGCCTTGGCTGCAGTTGTTCGACGTGTCGCTGCCAGGTGGGTCCTTGTGGATAAACACGGACGTTGACAGTCCGGGTGCCTTTTCGCTGTGTGACTACAGCGGGAACCCAACGTGGCTGCCTGTCGTGATGGGGTCCAAAGTAAAGAGGATAGACCGGATCACCGACTTTATAAGCAGTGACCACTTTTGCAACAGTTTGAAATTGGCATTTGCTAGCTTCTTTGCCTTGCTTACCTTAAGCAGTGTAAACTGGGGACGGAAGCAGAGTGTCGATTTTCGTCCGAATTTGTCTCGAATTGAGTAACTCACTGGGCGAATATCCGCTGGAATTAGGAGTACGACGATATTGCATCAGGAACACTTGCAAGGCTTTTCTCGGAGGAAGACTTGATTTCCGTAAAGCTTGCTTGAAAGTTTGGACGAGTCGTTCTACGGATCCATTCGTAGCAGGATGATACAGAGCACCTGTTAGATGAGTAATTCCTCGTTCTTTGCACTATGCCTGGAATTCTTCCGACATGAATGCTGATGCATTGTCCGTGACCAATGTATGAGGATATCCGAAATGGGCAAAGTCCTGTTCCAGGAGATCAATCGTTGCCTTTGCCGTGACCGCCTGAGTTGTATGAAAACAGGGATATTTTGAATATGCGTCCGTTAAAATTATCCAATTAGTCCCCAGGAAATTAATAGCGTGATCAAGATGCAAACGGCTCCATGGTTTTTCTGGTAGCATCCATGGATGAATTGCCGGTTTTGGTGGTTTGTTTTGGTGCTCCCCACAGCTGGTGCAAGTGCGGCAGTTTGCTTCGATGTCATCATCAATATTTGGCCAGTAGACAGCCGTACGTGCAAGCTGCTTCATACGCTGCATGCCAAAGTGTCCCAGGTGCAACAATTCCAAAACATCGCGGCGAAAATTGGTAGGGATCACTACTCTGGAGCCAAGTACTAAGCAACCTTTAACAATAGATAGTGAATCAGCCAACTTACGGTAACGTTGCATTTCCATGCCTTCGTCGTTCTTCTTTGGCGGCCATCCTTCACGCGTGAATCAAAGCACTACTGAAATGACTAGATCTTTCGCCGATTCGCGGGACAGTGAATGTTTGTCAGCCGGAGTTACTTTGTTACTGATGTCTTGAATGGCACAGACCATAGCTGCATCGTCTTCGCTTTCCTAACTGTCGAACTGGAAATCGTCAGTCGCAGGTAGACGACTCAGGACATCAGCATTTGCATGATCCGCTGTTTTGCGGAATTCAATTTGGTAATCAAATTGTCCCAACATGAGAGCCCAACGTGCCAACCTGTTTGCGGCAAGAATCGGTGTTTCTTTTCCGGACCCAAACATGGCAATAAGTGTTCGATGATCTGTGACCAACGTAAATTTCCATGCATAAAGGTATTGGTAAAATTTCTTTAACCCGAAGATAATAGCCAGTGCTTCCTTCTGAATCTGACTGTAGTTCTTCTGGGATTCATTAAGAATTTTTGAGACGTTGCAAATTGGCCGCTCGCTTTCATCTGGATAGTGGTGAAATAATACTGCACCGATTCCAACGTTGGAAGCATCGCAAGCCACTCCTAATGGTATTGATTCGTTATAATGAACCAGCACGTTTTCAGAGGAAAGAAGTTGCTTTAGTCGATCAAATGCAGATTGTTGTTCTGCGTCCCATTTCCATGGCGTCTTCTTCTTTGTGAGAGGGAACAGTGGTTCGGAAATTGTAGCCAGGTTGGTAGGAAGGAACTTGGCGTAAAAATGTACCGAGCCCAAGAATGCTCTCAGACTTGACACGTCTTGTGGTGCCGTTAAATTGAGGAGATCGTCGACCTTTGGTCCTTTGGCGATTCCTTCTTTCGACAGTAAGTGTCCAAGATATTCAACCCACGGTTGTGCAAACTGACATTTTTCCAGTCGGCAGCGGAGTCCTTTATTATCTAGACGCTGAAGTAATCGTCGGAGATTCCGCAGATGATCATTAGCATCTTTGCCACTGACCAAAATGTCATCCAGATAGACAGCGATACCAGGTAGATCTTGTGTAAGCTGATCCATCGTTTGCTGAAAGTCACCTGAAGCGGACTTGATGCCAAACGGCAGTCGTTTTTGAAGAAGCACACCTTTGTGTGTATTGAGAACAAGTTTCCTTTGACTTCTTGGGCCTAGTTTGATCTGGTTATACGCATCGGTCAGATCAATCATTGTAAACCCGTATCCACCTCCTAGTTTACGCATGAGATCCTCCGGAAGAAGTAGCGGGTGTCGATGGTCTGTTAGCTGCCGGTTTATACTGACAGAATAGTCACCACAAACACGCAATGCAGGCTTAGTCTCACCTGCACGGAGCGCCTTGCGAACGGGAACAACTGGCGCGCCGTATTCATTGAACTGAGTCGGCTCCCAAATTCCTTTAGCAATGCCGCTTTCGTACGCTTTCTCCAAATCGGCTTGGATGGCGAAAGGGGCCGGTCTTCCTTTGAAGAAAATCGGGTGGGATTGTCGCTTGAATTCGACTTCTAGTTCAAAGTCTTTAAGGCATCCCAGTTCTGACTTCCAAAGGTGGGGGAATTCTTCGCAGAGTTCTTTGCATTGGTCTCGTAGCTTAATATCAGCCTTGAGATGACTAAACACTGCGTTGCAAGAAATTACATTGTCCATTGCCTTATCCACGGAGATTCCCAACTGTTTGGTTGCCTCTCGTCCCAAGACGTTCAAGTCAGAAATGTCGGTTACCGCAAATCGAACGTCACAACCAAACTCTGACCCTTGGCAACGATTATTCCTAACGAAAGTGCCTTTCACTGGCAAATCATGTTTGCTGGCGGTCTCATAGCGGCAGCAGGGGTTATCTAACTTCGGCCGTCCCAACCTATGCCAGTAGTCAGTGGATATGAAATTACCTGTAGTGGCAGTATCCAGCTCAAGCACACACCGTTTGCCATCAATCTCTAGTGGTACTTCAAGCTTTGGCATATTGTCGTGGGATTCCTTGACCGAGTTGATGAATTCAATTCTTTTCACGGAATTTTTGCTTGCCTTTGATGTGGAAAGCTTCTTTTTGCGGCAGACCTTCTCTAAATGACCCTTGGGATTACAATGGTTGCATTTGACTCGGCAATTATTTCCCTTGTGGTTCGGTTGACCGCAGCGGTAGCAGGTTACCTTTGTCTTGCCCGAATCACTGAAATTCTCTGAGGATTACATTGCATGGGTCTTGTGATGCTGCTTCACCTTATTTACCGGCTTTGGCTTGGAACCGTAGACGGTTTCTTTGGCGACTTTAGCGGCATCTTCCGTTTCAGTTGCGATTTCAATTGCGCGAGCGAAATTCAATTCGTCGACTTTGATCTTGAAAGGGCCTTGAGAACGGCTTCATTGTTGATAGAGCAAATGAAGCGAGTGCGCAATGCCTCGTCATGGGGTCCTTAATAGACGCAAAATCGCACGTTGCAGCGTCTTGGCGAATGTGCGCCGCCAGTTCCTAAATTGTTTCGCCGGGTTTGCGCTGCATATCGCTCCAGAACTTGAATCGTTCCCGGACGATGATACGTTTTGGATCTAACTCATCTTTCATGAAGGCGACAATTTCGTTAAAAGTCTGTTCGTTGATATCAGTAGGATGGCTCTTTTGAGCCGAGAGATTAACCAATAGCCTGTACGTAGTGGCTGATTTGTTCGTAAGAAATACTTGGGCTTTCTTATTGTCCAAAACAGAATGAGCGCCCAGTAAGGTGGAGAACCTAGCGTAATAATGGGTCCAAAGCTCAGACGTTGAATCATGAGGTGGGAAGTTCGGAGTCGCCAAGGTGACCGTTGAAGTAGAAGTTAAAGTCTTACCTGACGTGATCTTCCCAAATATACTTTCGAATCTTGTCTGATCGTCCTTCCGTTGTTGCTCCATCTTCAGCATCATTTCTTGTTGTTGCTGACGTTGTTGCTGCATGAGTACCATCAGGTCCTTGAATTCGGCCATGATGCGATGACTTCGACCTTGATCAATCTGTTGACTATGTGGCAGTCGATCGTAGTGTTGAACAAGATCCTACTCAGTGCGCCAGAAAGCTTCTGTTGTATTCCCAGAGGCGTAGATCCACGTTGAGTTGTAGAAAACAAACGTTTATTGAAAGCCAACAGAAGTAAGTGAACAAAACGTAGTAAACAAGACAGTAAAAGTAACGTTGAATCGAGACAATAAGAAACAGTAAACTGAACAGCAATGAAACAGTACTTCAGCAGTAACTAAACAGTAACTCAAGTTGTGGTAAGCAACCGTCTTTAAATATAATCAAAGAATCTTCTAGCATAATCATGACATCAGTCTTCGAAATCCGTAGAACATTCTAGACGGATCGAGACGCCGTCATTCCACGTGTGAGGATGTCCTCGTACATCATAGGAGCTTCCAGAACATGATCGAATGTAATTCCAAAATGTTCTGGCGAAGCAAATCTATAGCAAATATAGATGCAGTTTATTCGCTCGAGTGGTAACTACCGCAATTTTCTGAGTACCTTATTTTGCATTTAGTATTATTACGGGTGGGATAGAGATTTCCGGGGAACAAACTTCCATAAGGCACAGTTAATTTCCAAACGATCATGTTTAAATCTTTCCGAATGATCATCTTTCGCTTACTCTGGTCGATTCTGACGTAGATACTTCAGCTTGGCTAGGACAACTTGCTTAATAATGCTACCATTATCCGTAATATATATATTTCAGTATATCTGTTTTATTAAGCTAGGAGTTCAATATAAAATTTTGAAAATAAGAATTATAATAATGCACTTTGCCTTATCCAATAATGTGGCCGTCTTCCGACTTACTTCTGCCTTCTACGTTGTATGAAGGGTATTTGCCGCCTCCCTGGGTGCTTTTGTGGGGAATCGACCACCTTCAACCCCAACACCCAAGCATTTGTTGCCAGGCCGTTTGACTTCAATGTCGACCAGCTGTTGCATATAGCTCAGATGACCACTGATAGCTTCCGTGAGTTCCAAAATATTCAGCTCAGATCACATAGCCAAAGCAAAACTCTCGTGTTCTGAACAAATGGAGTTCGTATTACATATTTATTGCTGTGTTGGCTTTATGCTCTGCTGGTCTAATTGAATATGGTGCGATATGTTACTATGTTGTACGTTATGAATGGTTATTGCAATTTGTGTTTTAATCATTCGTTCAAATTGCTTAAAATAAACCCCCAGTAGCATTCGTTGCTAGGTTCTGGTGGATGATGTCCTCTGAAGATAATGGAGTACCGTATTACAAATATTATATTTTCAAAAAGCGTGATATAAAAATCGATTAGAGCTGCTAGTATGTAATGACTAAGCCTTCCATGCCGGAATAGTTTGTGTATCTTGCACTGCTACACGTACTCAAGCCAGTGCCAGGGTTGGAACCCAGGCTATATGATTTAAACTAGTGTACGCTAATCCCAGTGTTATCTTGGAGCTATTATTCAGTTCCTCTAAGAATTTGCAAGCACAGTGAATAACAAGGAACGTTCGAAACGTACGTCCCACCAAAGACTTAGTTTACACAAAATTTCACAATGTTCGTTGAATTATTAGTTGGTAGAAAGGACTAAATACTGTTGATTGGCAAAATTTTATGTATCGCAGCCTAGCGCTTTCTTATATCGCTAAACCAAATAAGGCCGCTTAAGCATGATTATTTTTTATAAATCTTCAGTGAATATTTTTGAGAACTGTTGGACGCATCCTTGATTTGAGTAATATATACCACAAAGAGAAATGTTAGCATTCGCTCTCTGACCTTGCCGAATTCCTGGAAAATACCTAAATGTTGTAAATTGTAGAAAGAATCCTGATTTTGAATCTAGTATAATAGATTAGGACTTTCAGAAAATTACAAAAGGAACATAATAGAATATAACAGCCAAAGTACAATACTGACATGAAAATTATGAAATACGAAATCACTGGTATATTTTGAGACTTAAAAATATGCATCAGCACAAAGGTTAGAGTAGAATTAAGAATCCAGCGGTTTTAGCTTGCAACTCACTTCTGGTACTGCTTCCGCTCGATCATGCTGCCTAAGCATCTCTAGAGACGGTGGTGCAATGGAATGATGCGGATAAACGCGGGACATCCCACTTTGTTCCATTTGGGATGTTTGTTGTTCTTTTTGCTGTTGCTGTTCCAGTTGGCGTCTCGACTGTTCCATTTGTTGATTCGGTGGATTAGCTTCAGCTGCAGAACTTATTTGCGCTGTCGCAATTGCTGCTGCGACAGGTGTTGACGGTTGCGTTGTTGCACTACTTCGTCCGCTGAGCATAAGCTGGGGAACCAAATGTTTCGATTGCATCTCTTGCTGTTGTTGTTGCGAGTGAACTCGGCGATGCATCGTCTGTTGAACTGGAGTTGAATGAAGCTGCATTTGCTGGCGTTGCTGGTTTTGTTGCGACTGTAGATCTGTGCCGGCGTAGCTTAGTGACCGGTTTTGATTTGGTGTTCTCGACAGCGACAAATGTAAACTCAACTCACCTCCACCTGAACCATCATTACCGAGGCTTATCGTTTCTTGCTGAATTACTCCGAACGCGTTGCTTGCATTGATTATCGTTCGGGTTCGAGCTTGTGGTCTAGAGATTGATTGACTTATAGCCGGAAGCCTAGATGGTCGTCGTCGCCCACCAGTTTTGCCCCTACCATGAGGGCACAAAGGTTGCAGACAAGCGCCGCAATAACTACAGTAAGGACTTGCGCTCCGGTGGACGACAGCAGCTGGCATTGGTATATTGGTGCCATGAGCCCCCATGTACGCTTTACGCTGTTGTGTTGAGGTTAGCGGAAATTGTGGCACGAAAGGTTGTGGACCATATAGACCTAGCGGTGGTAGTTGTCTGTACATCTGCATGAAAACAAGCTTTTTATCCACAAAACACACAAATATGTGGCCGAAAGAACAGGAATTGGCTTTACGTAGATTTAAAATGATCAAGTGTCTTATAAACACATCGTTTTAATGTCAGCACAAGTAATAGTTGTAGCACAGCTATCGTGCGTTAAGTGATTTGTACGCACGGTTGTGACGAGTTCAGACGAGTGCGTCAGCACGAGTTTGAACGAGTTAAACAACACAACCGTGCGTACAAATCACCTGACGCACGCCTGGCTGTGCTACAACTGACTTGTAATACAGAATACAGCTAATTTAGCTAACCGTGCGTTAAGTCAATTTGACGCACGGCCTTAACTATATAAGCTGTGTTACAACTCATGTTATCATAAAGCTATACATGTCGATTTACTAAAAGCTTGTTTATGTATTTTGATCTACCTTACAGTACGGTATATTGACTTGGGATTTAGTATGCAAATACCTGATATTTTGAATAATATTTGTTGACGAATGTGCGATCTTCGAAACACCCAAGTAAACTTATGGTATGTGCGGAACTCTTGGTGCTTAAATATTTACGAATCATTCTAGCCGAGAATTGAAGATAAAATTACAAATATAGGTTAAAACCACGTGATATGTTAATCGATTTTTCGACAAACTTTTTAATGCCGCTTCCAAAACTAGTTAAGTAGGTAAACGCTGCTCGGACATTGAAGAGCATATTCAGATATTCAAGCATACAGGTCAGTTTAAGAGCACGCCAACCATAATGCTCACAGGGGACAGAGAGATTATCCTTCAGACCACTTTTGGGGCTTCACCGATCCCACAGATGCTCGCACACCATCCTCCCAACTGCCCCAAACCCCCGCCCATCTCCGCCGGCAAAAATAGGTAAAAATCGGGCAAAAATTAGCAAAAATTGGTTGAAATTGGAAAAATTAGGGGAAAATAGGTATTAGAGCCAAAAAATGAATAACTTTATGGATGGTATCAACCTAGTGAACTATCACTTTTCTTCGCATGCAGATTTAATTTATAAAATTTTATGCAAGGAATATAGATTGTCAGTATTTATCTCTAAAAGCGAAATCAGCGGATTGCGCTTTTACATCAAATGTTACATTTTACACGTGTATTATAGATGAATTTGCAAAAGACTGGTGCTTGGTTCTGCAAATATTACGTTAACATAATCAGTTGTATAAACTTGACATATTTACACGCATAGTTTCTATATATCTATCATAATATATGAGTACGTTCTTATTGAATGCTTATCTCTTGCATTGTTACTCACCAGGTAGAAAATTCGAGCATTGGGCAGAGCAGTGTTTTGATGTTTATTGAAACGCACCGAGAGAAGAGAGTGAAGTTTCCACTGAGTGCTCCAGGGAAAAATCATGGAAATTTCTTGTTTCTTTCTGTTAGTCATAACTCATCTTCGGGTGGATAGATTTCGACAATTTTTTAGTTGACTGCAATAGTGATGGGGATGTCGCTTTAGTTGAACGCGACCTGCTCCGACCCCTTCGACAGGGTCAAAATTCCAAAAAAAGTTTTTAAATGTTCTTTGCCAAATTTGGCCGTACTGGTACCAGTCCCTCGCAGCCCATATGTTGTGATATAAGCTTCGCGTCGAAAAGCCGAAGTCACCATCACCTTATTGAGATCTACAACTTTGCTGATTAAGACTTTTTGGTAGGACGACTCCCTGGGCCGCTGAAGGATCGAACATGGCTCTGCAACCCTTTGCCAAAAATAGCGATTTTTCAAATTTCGGCATGTTGTTGCGTTTTTACCTTACAACGAGTGTCTATTACGTTATAAATTTTAGTGTCTATTATGTTATTTGAATACGTGGATTTGCCATTTACAGTCCAATAAGAGTCCTTTTAAACCTTTTGTGGGGTTTCAAATTTTTTTTACGATCGACTAACCCGATTTCCAAAATGTAGCGAGTTTTCATTTGTCGGATTATTTTTTGCTTGCAGGGCATATTATAGAATGGTCTACATATAGGTTTTTTCGATAACCTAAATGCCACGGTTTGGTCACCTAGAGTACGACATGAATATTTCGTTCTATTTCATATGTTTTCAATGGGTTTAGGCTCAATTAATCCGATTTCCAGAATATAGATTGTTTTCAGTATAGTTTATTTACGTATTATTTACAAGGCATTAAAAATGGTCTATATATATGCTTTTAGGCATGCTGAATACGATGGTTCGGCTATCTTGAAACTAACACGAATACGTCGCGCGTTGTCAGTGTGTTTAGGGTCAACGATGTTTTAGGGTCATCAATGGGTTTAGGGTTACAGAGGTTCTAGTATAATACATAATTCAATCAGAAAGTCTGTTACATGGTGATTTCACAAAATTTCCACTTGATGAAACCAAGCTCAAAGTGCTCTAGGACACTACGTTAGAGAAAAAAATGCTAAAGAAGTATACAATAATGTAGGGCTGTAGCGGATATACCTGGTGGCCATATAAGGGAACAGTACCGTTGAAATGTTGCCATGAATCGTCCACAGCACTTGGCACAAACGTACTTCCAAACAGCTGTTGTTGTTGCTGCTGTGGTCGGTATCCGATTCCACTTGCGCCGTGCAAATATTCTTTGACGCGAGAATCTCCAATTTCGGGATACCAGCGGTTCGGAGAGCCATTGCGACTCGTTCCGATCGGGTCAGACCATGCCTGTGACGCATGTTTCATTAGTTCAGCGTGCTTTGCAATTTTTGCGTTTTCCTCGGCTCTTTTAATTGCATTAGCCAATCTTGTTTCCCGAGCTTCACGGATCTGTGGCCGAAATTTAAAGTACGTCGATTAGAAGTATGATATATTTTGTAGCAATGTGGATGCCGCTGCCGACCTTCATATTTTTACTGTTCTATTAAGCGAAATAATTAAAAAGGATAGCTTTACGAGATATTAGCTAGCTGATTTTCTTGGAATGTAAATCACAACCATGTAACAATATGCTATATCTTACGACAAAATGGAATAAATTCACTCAGTACCACTAGAAATTATATTTTTTATTATCTGTAATTTCCGTCCTATGATATCTCTTATCTATAAGTGATGGCTTGCAGCCGTTCTCTAAACATGCTCTACAAACATATCATTCGCGTTAAGATATGCTGCAAAAAAGCAACCACTTTTTTCACACTGAACTAAGGAATACACCTACAACAGCTAACGGTAGCCAAACTACATCCATGTGGTGCCTACCATTTCCAACAAGATTATGAAAATAAATTCATACCAAAAGAGCGAAGATACGTTTTTGTATTTAAATCAAAAAATGTTGTATAGATATCAACCTATAAAATTTAGTACCGTCATAACATGTTATAGTTTCAAGAAGTCTCAGGCATAATTAAAATGGCATAATTACATAAACAATGTAGTATACAGAGCTGTTCGGGTGAGCTAAATCCCAACTAGCATCACTTCCAGTTATGTTAATGTTATATTTCAAACACTAAAGCAGGCAAAACAAAAGCTGAATACATCCTGAATATTAACTAAGTAATCAAGCAAACATGCATAAAGCGCCACAATTAGCCTGACTGTCGACTTAGCACCTTCAGTTTGGACATAGCTAAATACCACAAAACGTACAACTAAATGACAATGTCTTTGCTAAAAATAATGTAATGGGTTATCCTTCTTTTTAAAAAGTTGTGGATTTAACACTTTGAGGCACAACTGAATTGGTGCATCATCCAACGCTTAGCAAACTCACGCCGACGCTAGGGGTCGAAGCCGGGCTGTACGGGTGAAAGTTGCGTACTCCTATCACTGAGCTATCTAGCAGCCATTAAGCGTGCCGCAACAACGCACTTGCAATCATGCAGCACACGACAAACATAGTTAACACAACGCTTCGTGATGTACGCTGCTCTCTTAAAATTTGTATGATGATAATTTCATATAATTATTGCGTCATATTATTTCGCTACAATTTGCATAAAAATTAACACAAATACGGGCAATGGTATGGCGAACAATTCCTATGTGAATTGTGTACCACTTTGTACATTATGTATGATTATATCAACATAAATTGTAAGAAATTGAGCACAATAAATGTATGACACACTATGCATAATTTATATGAATAGTAAGACAAAATATGCATGATTATTTACATATCTTTGTATGAATTTACATATAAAAATTGTATGACTTGTTACACAATGCTCTGTATGAAATTCCATACAGCATATGTATGATAAATCGTACATGATTTGCATGAAATTGCATACAAAAAATGTATGATTATTTGCACATAATTTGTATAAAGTTTCAGATAAGAAATGTATGTTTTGTAGCACATAATTTTTCAAAACTACACAATGCATAAAAATGAAATTTAGTACAAAAATAGCAATTAACTATAAATATTCATACATTAAGTGTATCTTATTTCATACAAATATTTATGAAAATTCATACATTAGATATATCATATTTAATACAAAAATATGTGAAAATTCATACTTTAAATATATTAAAATTTATACAAATAAATATAAAAATTCATACAATACGTATATTATTTTTCATACAAATATATATTAAAGTTCATACATTGTATATGTTGCATTTCATAAAATTAGTATTCAAATTAATATAATGCAGGTATGATATTTGGTACAAATATGTATGAAGATTCTTACATTATGTTGTATATGTCATACTATAAAGTGATAAATTTCTATCAGTTACAATAGTATTTTTTATACAAGCGTATCTAAAAATTCAGACAAACGAGAAAACCGCATTATAAAATTCCATACAAAATTGTTTTGATATTCATACTTTACAAATGTATGAACTGTCGCACTTAAAATGTGTATGTAAACCAGACCACACAAATAATGTATGACACTGTACACATATATGTATGACATATAATACTAATTTTTAAGAGTGTGGATAGGGTCCATTTGATCCCAGTGTGAATGAAAGAGTTTATTCAAATACTGCGAATTTTATCGAATATAGTGCAGTAAAAGCCAAAGGCAGTTGAGAATACACCAGGTGTTACTGGTACGCTTCGTTCATTATGTTACAGTTGTTTGATTAGTACTACAAACATGTGTGTTTTTCGAAGATACCACGAAGGTTCAAAATGACAACTGTATTAATTAGCTATTGCTCTCTGAAATGCAAGAATATCTGCTGTGTTATTTCGAACGAGTGTAACAAGTGCAACTGTGCTTTGAAAATACTATTATAGCAACAGAACTTACCTGGTTGTCGATATCTTTGATCCGTTCCAAGTCGTGGTCGATAGCATCAAGATTGTCTGGTTTGGGTCGTCGTTCCGATCGTCTGCTTAAATTGGAAACTACAATTTATATTATTATATTTAAATAATTATTACACTAAATAGTTTATTAATTATGTACCATAAACCATTGTACATGTCACATGCAAACCGGACGTATGGTATTGTATGCAGCTTTGACAACAAAGTATAAGACTATGAATTCATCATTATATGATCAGATAAAAATTGCATGGCATTTTTTGTTTGTTCCACTAGTCTTGCTTATATAAAGTTAAGTCTGTGTTACCTTCTCTAGTGAGCTCACCCATTAAGGAATGGTCGTATTAAGGAACATCACTACAAATTTTAGCGTCTGATTTTGGTAGCACACCAAAATCTTCGAAAAAATCAAAGTGTGTTCCTTAATAAGTGGCACTAAGTGAGTGTTCCTAAATACGCGCTTTGACTATAATATTTTGCTTTAATTTGCCATATCAAACAAACGATGCATGTTCTGACGAGTTGTGACAATTAACAATTTCTTGTTTTGCTTCCAAAAGCGGAAAACTGCAACGCAAAGTCTTTAAGGTTATTTTTTATTTCTGCCCACTCTTGATAAACACACAAATAGCTAAAATTAATCTTTTTTAAAAATAAAGTAAACAAACAGCTAAAACATAACGTTTACTTTTTCATTTGAAGCAAAAACTTATGTACTAAAATACTACACTAATTTAACAGTAATATTAGCATAATAATTAATACATTTAGGTGTATTTAGTGCTGTTTTTGGCAACAGCTGCACGCTGTGCCGTAATCGAATGCGATCAGTTGAGAAACCAAGTTTAATGTCTAGTTGCTATCATATCTTCATTAGACCGTTGATATTCAATCAGTTTTATGTTACCTTGTGTATGCTGCTTCATCCTTGTACCTGTCGAATTGAGACGCAATATGGTCACTGTTTCCGGCGATGTTATCGAGCGAATCTTCCTGTGGAACCATTAATATGTCGTTTGCGGCTGCATTGAAATTCGCTACAATATTTTTGTTAATTGAAATAGCAATATATAACGAATTAGTAAACAAATTCAAAGTCACATACGCGTTTGAAGAATATCAAACTGTTTTAAACTCATATTCAATGGAAAATTGCAATTTTAGGCAAAAAATACAACGCAGACATGCAAAAATTTATAAACTCCGTGCTTTGTTGTTGAAAGAAATATTAACAATTTACAAATATCGAATTACACACATGTTTATGGCAACTTTACAAGAAATAGTAATAGCACAGCCCGGTGTTTATTTGGAGATTTGTCCTACGGTTACATGGAGTTCAAACGGGTGCACTAGCGTGAGTTGGAACGAGCAAGCGGCACAACTGTGCATACAATTTATGAACGAAATTTGTAACATAATTGTAGCATATTATATACCTATGCTATTTTACACTTTTTCAAACAACTTTGTGATTTTTGTAGTTTAGGACCAAGTTCACGGTGTCACGCCTGTCACAATTGTTTTCGACTTTTGATATGCTTTGCATTTATTTATACGTTGTACGATATGAGCAGTGTATTAATACTAACTTCTGCCATACCAAACTATATACTGGACAGTTTAGTGTCCCACACATTTTAAGCATTTAAATTTTTTATACGATGCTATGTTTAGTCTCGACCGTCGTCGTCGAGTCCAGTGAGAAAACGACAAAAAACCTCCGTTGCGATGATATGTGGAATTCCACTACTATATTCGATGCCATGAAAATTATAACTGTCTCTAAAATTATTGTCAACATGTTCCACAGTTAAAAGAACATTCCATTCATAATGAAGTTAAGAGTCACGTATATAAAGCAGTATGTGTTTCGTGCCATAAGGCATGTGTTAAATTGAAATCGGACGTACCATTCAATCGTCACCTAAACACGTTTTAACACGCATTTCGTTTGCGCGCATTATATATCGAAGTGGCTAAAACGCATAGCTTTTATTGGAACAACGTTGGTAACTTTCTATTTTCAAATTTTTTACTTGCTTTCATATATAAAAAATCTCATATAGGCGATACGGTCGCCATATATTTAATTAATATGGTAAATATCCAACTAATGATAAGCTGCTGTGAATAAGTTTTCTTAAAAACAACTCTTATACTCTTTCTAGAAATTTCATCTTCTTTATTTCAAGGAGAGCGTGTTTAAATATAATTTCCTATTTCCACTCTATATCGTCCCATGTTGGATAGGTTTAATTCACTGCGGTTTAAAGCGTAACTGCAAGATTTAGAAAATAATATATTCTCGAAAACAAATCACAGTTTGTTATATTATCTTTTAGAGTTTTAAAAACACTAAACAAATCTTGTTTTGTATCTTAAATTAAAGCACTAATTGTGACCCATTGATTTATTAGGGACAATAATGATAGAATAATCGATTCTGGTTTGGAGAGATCAGAAAAAATATATATTTGCTGGTATGTTCCTTGGAACCCCATGTCATCCCCAGCTCATGACTCGTTTCTACCGAACGTTCTTCGAACGTTTTAATTTAGCTAACCTAGTAGGGTTACTTTAGGAAATCTAAATCGTTCACACCAAATGGAAAACTACGATTACGAGACTTGTTTGTCTAGCGGATATAACAACAATGAAACCAACTGTTTGGATTAGACGCTTCCTCAGCTGATGCCACCAAGTCTGGCAACGATCGCGTCTCCCGTTCTGGTTGCAATGGCACATCTAGTGGCAACAGAGGAGCGTTAAAACGATTCGATTGTGCCGCTGCAAGTGCTGCCCGCATAGTTACGTGGTCAAACGGAAAAAGCGAGGCATTTTGTTCCGGATACGGCACGAAGTACGATGACAGATGGCTGCGAAATTGGTTGATTTCCGGGAAGTGCACCATGACTTTTTACTCTATTTTCATTGACAGACCAATATTCAAGAAGTAATTATAAATATACATAAGTGAAGGCAAACTGTGAATTAAGCATTTGAAATTATAAATTTTGCTTCTACAAAAACATTCACAACAATTGAATTGCTGCTTGCTTATAGTGAATGGACTGAAGCGCATAATGCTGGTTGTAATGTTGATAAGATATATTTAGATATTAACAAAGCTTTCACCGGGTGTATCACTCAAAGATTATACAGATACTGGAATCAAGTAACATCAGCAGCAGTATGTTACACTGGTTTCACTCATACTTATCAGATAGAAAACAGTCTGGTAGTATTGAGTCTGGTTCAGTTACTGTAACAGATGCCATTTATTGTGTTCGGCAAGGAAGTTTGCTAGGTCCTAAACATTTTTACTATACTTTGGATGGATTAATTTGGAACTATCTCATTCCATAATGTTTAGTATTGCTGACTCTTCCGTCAAAGTTTCAATTTGACTCAGATAGAGCGTTTAATTGGTTTTTATTAATGCAGCTTAAGTTGCCAATAGATAAATGATTTGTACTTTATTTCAGCATTCACAATAGTAAGTTCCCTTATAGAATTGGAACTAATAATATACAAACTTCTGAAATTAAAAAATCTTGGTGTTAATTTTCATATAAATTTTAAGTTTTCCTATCATTGTTTAGAAATTGAAGTCAGCTTTCAAATTTGCGAATTGGATTTTTTTCACAATTTTACACAAGAAATAGAGAATTTTTAATAAAATATTTATGGTATATGATATGGCCATATTGGAATATTTTTCTGAAGTGTGGTCGCCTTATCTGCATCGAGACATAAAAATAAGTGTAAATTTACAGAGAAAGTTTACTAAATGGCTTCCCGGGTGGTCTAATCTTACATGCATACAAAGACTGGAAGTTTTGAAAATAAAGTCATTTGAAGAATCTCGAATTATGCAGGATATTATTACGGCATATGAAGTTATTAATAAATTGGTACCTGTTGACGAGGATATTTTGATTATGACCTAGTGGTTGTCTCAAATGTTCATAGATATAAATTAATGGTGAAACGCTCCTGGATACAAATATTAAAGAATTTTTCTGAAGGTGCGTAGTTGGTATATGGAATTCTTTTAATGGGTCTAGTGTTGAAATTGATATTCTAGCAGCTTTTGCGTTTTCAACAATTACAATTTGTAGCCGTATAATCGGCCTAGCCATTTCCTATTTCAGCGGTACTATAATCTATTATTGTTTTTTTATAAATATTCTTTCTAGATTTGTTAACATTTGTGTTTAACTTGCTGTTGAATAAATTAACTAAATTGATTGATAATCTAATTGATATATGCTCATAGAAGGAGAAGAATTATCTCCCTGATGTTTCAACCGTCCTCCCGATCCCCCCGTGACAGGTAGCCTTACACTCCTTCCCCTGATGCTCCGCCAACCCAACGCCCTACCCTCCACGCCAGGGTCGAATGCGCGCAGAAAAATTTTTCAAAAATCGAGGCGAAATGAGAAAAAATCAAGAAAATTTGACAAAAGTTAGAAAAATTTTGAATCCTAAAAATTTCTAAATTTATCCCCCTCTTTAAGGACCGACCTCACCCCAGTCGACCGGCTAGGTTCTTCTCCGAGTAAGCACCACTAGGAGTATCCGGCCTCGTGCATGTCTAACCTAATTTTAAATCGTTGAAACGTTTTAAGCTTTTAGCTGCTCTTAAAATTTGAACATATTTATCGCTCTTATTTCCTTCAAGACAGTGGAACCAGGATAACGAAAACTGATTAGCGCCCACAACACACGAGAAGTAATACTGAAATGTTTGTCACTCAAAACCAGAGTTTATTATGAAAAATTATTGTAGAAAAGTATAAGGCTTGACTCATGCACCATACCTCATCCGATGACGTAGTCGCTTCTTATTATACCCACTAGCATTGCTTGGTGGGATACCCCAAGCTGTTCTCGCGGTATTAGCAAGGTTTATTGAAGGTACAAAAACTAACAGGTCGCCAATAATCAGTGATATAGACCTGGGATAGCAATCCCTGTTTTCGCGCATTTCTGTCATAATCTCATCGATTATTGGCTTTGTATTAATTGGTACCCCAATATCCCAAAGAATTTATCGGGGTAGCTCATAAATCGTTATCTAAAGCCAATAATCAGTGATATAGACCAGGGATAGCATTCCCTGTTGTCGCGCATTTCTGCCATAATCTCATCGGTTATTGGCTTTCTATTATTAGTTGGTACCCCAATATCCTAAAGAATTCATCTGGGTAGCTCAAAAATCGTTATCTGAAGTCAAGGATATGTGTCTCTAGGATAAGAAACTGAGTGCCACTCTTTTCACCAAATTTTTTTAAATGTAGTCTTGCTCCACTGACTGAGTATGTTCCTGCCGCATAGCGTTTGTAGAAGCTAGAAAAATTGTATATTTCTCTGTGTGACAACCATAAGTCATCATCGGAAGATTGGATTTTTTGAATTATTTATCGGATTTCTCTTTTGGGCTAAATTAAGCTGCGCCAAAATCATTTGCTAATTTGAGAGGGATACAACAATTTCCAGAAACTCGAACCTGGTTATTCATGAATAAAGCGAAACGAATGTGGAAAGTTTTTGGCAGCAGAAGCTCGATGAGCCAAAATTGTACAAAATACCACCAAAAGTTAAATTTTGCAAATAATTGTTAACAAAATTTTTTGCTTGTAGGATGTAACAGATGGGCCAAGGAGGATAAACATGTTTATTCTATTCTGCTATGTTGACAAATAGTATGTAGATACCCCCTGTAATTGTGCTCATGGGTTATAATGCTGGGATTGGCTAGTAGTCAAATTTTAACGTTTTTAAAGTATGACAAATGCTATAATGACTTCACAGGTTATCGGGTTGTTGGATACTAGGAATTCTATGTTACTGGAATTGCGTAAGTGAGAATTGCGCTACTGGCTTTACAACTTCTTAAAATCCTAATTTTTTTGACAATTGTGATGATTAAATTTTGAGTTTGCGATAACCGACCACTGTATAGGCCCAACCCACCTTTAGTGCCGGATGTTATGTTAGAAAAAATATCAGCTTAGAGCGGGGTATCCAGATACAAAATAATAGTATGGCTACGGTTTGTGCGTAAAATCATTATTCACGTTATATTCTGAAACTGTCGAAGGGACTGAGAATATTATTTGGACGTCATAAAACTCAAACTTCCGGAAGATGTGTAGGACTTCTGGTGTTGCTAAATTGACACTGTTACACATAAACATTTTTGCTGAAGCGAATTCTTAAAGTGAATTTTTGCCAAAATGTCTGTTGTTTCTGAAATGAGATTTCAGTCATTACCAAATGTTAACACGAATTCTAGAATACACTTTATTCATATGAAGATTTTACATTATTTTTAAATTTTAGGCTGTGAATAATGGTATAATTCTACTGTTTTAAATGTTTTTCATAAAGGTATCCAAAATGGTTTACATATGCGATCATTTCGACTCAACTCTTACCATCATTAACTATACACCACACTCTACTCTGCTAATATCCAAATTCATGTACAGTCCTCCAGCGCAATAAATTAATTAGCCACTTTTGAGAGACAGCTGCACACCGATAAACTATAAACAGCGCTGATTCAATATTCTTTAGTGAAAAGTTTCAAAGAGAAGACTACAGGAAATATGTATAAAATCAAGAATATGATATAATCAATTTTTACTTTAAATTTTATAGAAAAAGGCTTCTGATCAAATGACAGTTTTTGATCGTTTGGAATGAACATATGTGGACAAAGTTTATCGAGACGCAATCTGTATTCGTTACCAATATGGCTTCAAAAACAGTACGGCTTTGGACAGTTTAATCGATATCTAAATAACTACAGGTTGACATGAAACGCTGCAATTATTGTCAAGAACAAAAATGTGATTCGAACTTTTTATAAAATTACTCAATGTCTTCAATTTCAACATATGTGAGTTGGTTCTGACATAAAAATTATATGTGCGGTACCAAAACGTACAACCCATATCTGGACCATAGCTACGGGTACAAGCGAAATTTTGCCATGGTACCATCAGGTATTTCCTTGTTGTCGCTTCAGCTTAAAACGACCGCAACGGTTCTTGCTGCATGATTTCGTCGAAGTAATATAAAAGTCTAGACTAGGGTGCCGCAACGCGGGTGGTAAGAGAACGAACTGTCTAGTCTCAATTTCACAGCTGCTACAGCACGGAATAAAATTACAATTTATATTTTAATAATGAAACACTGGCTGGACTTTCTTTATTACTGGACCATATGGCGTGTCCTTCCTAGCATAATCTAACATGACCCCTCACCTAAGATAGAGGTTGAGATCAAATTTGTCTTATGTCTTCATTTTTAACGATCCATAGCTAATCATGGAATTTTACCGAATGGGTCGGCTTTTATTTTTGTAATGGGACGTGACGACATTGTGTTCTATGTCATTAATGATGCCCCTTCATGATTTCTTGTAACTTGCTTCAATACGAATGATATGATACTTCCTAACTTTTTCTTATATTTTGGAACAGCATTGGTGTAAAATCTTAACTGCCCCGCTGTACATAGTTAAGGAAACAAATCCCGCACTCAGTAATTTTTGCAATGCCTAATGTGTGTCAGTGCTAAAATTTTACACTCTTCGCCAAGAATGTAACAACTAATTTGCCATTTGGCTGAGGTCGAAGCATATGAAATCTGTAGCAACATAAAGTCTTGAAATGCCGCTTCAATAACAAATAATAGATTTCTGCCGACAAAAAGTATATTATACACATTCTAGTAAACCATATTTTTAAGGTTTAAATTGCTTTCTCATAGTTGCAAAAATGACAGCTGACATAAAAGATATTTAATCGTGAAAATTTCATTTTTGTCTGTCGCTATCTCATTTTCGGATGGACTGATTTCGACAAATTTTGTTCGAAAGGAAAAGTGACGTCGACGTGCCTTATAGTTGAACGCGAATAGCTCCGACCCCAACTTCCGGGTTAAAATAGCAAAACACGGGTTTAGAAGGGTTTTTGCCAAATCTGGCCATGCGAGTGCCAGTCTTTCGCAGCCTATATCTTGCGACACATTCTTCGCATTGAATATGAGTCAAGTCATCGAGATCTACCACTTTGCTTACAAAGTTTTTGTGGGACCACTTCCTGAGCTGCTGTGGGTTGGAATATGGCTCGTCTACCCCTTGCCAGAAATAGCGATTTTTCAAATTTAGCTGTGCTATTGCGTGTTTTAACCTTACAATGCGTGACAGTTAGGTTATTGAGCATCCTGCATACGACGGTTTTGCCATCTGGAGTCCAAATTGACTATATTATAATTTTTATTGAGATTTCAAGGATTTTCCAGGCGACGAACCCGATTTCCAAAATGTAGTACGTTTTCATTTGTCTGATTATGTATTGCGTGCAGGGCATTAAGAATGATCTATGTATAGGTATTTCTTAAAACTGAATGCAATGACTTGGTTATAACATAATAAAACTGAATGCAATAACTTGGTATATTATATTTGCGTATTTCTGATTTTGAATGGGTTTCCATGGGCTTAGTGCCAATGAACCCGATTTTCAGAATATAGTCTCTCTTCAGGTGTTTGGTTACATATTGCGTACAGGTCATCAGTAACTGTCTATTGGTTTTTCGTAGGCTGAATAAGTCAGTTTTGGTTATCTATAGTCCAGCACGAGTATCGCATGCTTTTTAGACGTTTTCATTAGGTTTATTTAGTATCAAGAACTCAATTTCCAGAAAATAGTATGTCTTCAGCAGTTTGGTACATGGCATCAAAAATAGCCTATATAGAGGTTTTTAGTATGCTGAGTACAATGATTTGGTGATCTAGAGTCCAGCGCGCATATTTCATGCCTTTCCAATGGGTTTATGGTCAATGAACCGGATTTTCAGAATATAGTTTGTCTTCAGTGTTTTGGTTACGTATTGCGTACAGGTCACCACGAATTGCCTATATAGGTCTTCCGGTAAAATAAACACGATGGTTTGATTATCTAGAGACCAGCACAAATACTTTATGAGCTGACAGTTGATATCAGTTGTCACTACCCGACGAGACTTTTGGATTTACAAAGGATTCAGGGTTCAAGACGATTTATTATGGTATATTCATCAAACAGAGCCTGTTACTGGTAATTAAACAAAACGATAACTTTTAAATGAAACCGGGTCGTGCGTCGGGTACCCGGGTACAGCAGTAAGGTGTCTGGGTACTCGGTATTAGGTATTTTGAATGTTACCTTGAATTTATGTTCCGCCTTCTTACCGGAAAAATAACTGTTTTCTTAACTTAGGAAATATAGCTAACCCAAAAGCAAGACAGATGAAGTAGAAGTGCGCAGAATATGGACATTTATTTTTAAAATACGTCATTCATATGAAGTACACGTTCGCATTTTGAACACCAGGGTTTTAATGTGGACACAAGGCTTCTCCTTTTAAGGACAATAACGAATTTCTAATAATTATATAAATTAAAGCTATCGCTCACCGGTATGTGTCACACTTGGAGCAGTAAATAGAGTACTGTGTATTCACAGCTTTCAGTTTTCTTTGCAAAAATACAGAAATTAAAACGAGGACGCAATAACAAGGTTAGCAGCTCAGTACAAAAGTTTAAGTTCTAGACTTCTGGGGTAAATTTGAGCAACTAGATAGCCAAAACTAACGAACGCATCCCCGATTCTGCAGAATACAGCTTTTATATTATTAGTATACCCAATGTAAAGGTAACAGCTGAGTCCGGCCATAAAGGTGACATGGGCCACGTAGATATGTGTGAAATACAATGGTTTATCAATATTTCTTAAACATTAGAACAACACTTACAAATAAACGATTTAAACAATGTACAATGGTTTATGGAAGCTTAAACTTCTTGCATCCGGCCTCATGACAACTGATAGATTCGCGAGAGTAAAAATAAAAAACTTTATTTGAGCATGAGGAATTTATTATACACGCAGTGTGACGTAATGACAAAAATGTTTCATATATTGATGCATTTGCGTGTTTATGAAGGCCTAAATAAGCTATATTGTTTATGCACAGCAAAACCGTTAACTCCATTTTGACTTCTGACTCGACTCCATAAATTAACTCGATTTGAATCAAACATTGGCTCAATCTTAGTCAAACATGACACATTGTATTTTGTTTCGTTGGTCATGCTACAAACTTGATAGCTTGTTTTATCTTACTCATAGTACTGTGATGTATTTTCATAATCCCTAACTACATTTAACCATTTTCAGTATTGATAAGTAGTAAATTATGTTTACGGTAAACATCACTCTAAAGAGCATTTTTAGTATACTGTTTGAATTTAGAATCGGCAAAATGAACTCTCTCCGCAGATGTAATTCTAAATTTTAAGCCTTTCACACTTGGATTAATGTGCATTTCGTATAATGTTGAACAAAATTATACCCCGACGGATGATTGAACCTGGATAGTTTGAGTACGAGTCTTGTGCATTGGCCACTCTGCCATCTAGGAGCTGGCGCTTCGGTTTCTTAAGGAGGATTGAGCGTGGATAGTTTGAGTACGAGGCTTGTGCATTTGCCACTTTTCCATTTAGGAGCTGTTGCTTCGGTTTCTCAAGCAACCTCGCAAAGCATGCATACAACAACGCACGTGCAAACTAATTATATTAGTATTTAAAAAGGAATAACTTAATATACATTTATCAAATTTCTTCTTCCTACTTATAGTTTGGAAAATATTCCTTATTAAGGAAAAATTTCCTTCAATATGTAGGAAATGTTTCCGTTGATAATATAGCTAGGAAATTACTCCTACAATCATAATAAGGAAAATTTTCCTTCATATGTAGTAATAAAATCCGTAATATAAAAATAGCCTGAATAGTAAGGAACTTAGTACCGCATATTCAGTACCAAGGTCTTTTGGGAAATATATCCCATATATTTTCGCATTTATGGTGAAGTGTAATTTCTTACATATTTTATAGGAATAATTTTCCAAATCCAAAATGTTAAGGGTAATTAATATTTCTTTACATTCAGTACTAAAATTTTGCAGCAAATATTTATTTTTTAATAATATTCGGTACTAAGATTTACAGTGTGCAGAGGGAAAAAATATCAAACGCTAAGAATTGAGCGAACTGTTCATTACGGTCACACACAGTAGAAGTAAAGAACATACACGCATGACAGGACATTGAGAATTAACAGATTCAATTTTTTCAGCTAATAAATCATGTACCAAACGAGCTAGAATCTTCATACTTGAGAAAGTTTAAATTACAATCTAATACTCAGAACTATAGATGAAATGTTATAGTTTCGTTGTCAATATTGCGATCCCGAAATTCAATCAGACCTTTGGTACATTATATAATCGTCATCAATTTTTTTGCGACATGCTAGGGTTTTGTTATAAAAATTGAAATTATTTACTTTTAATCGCTAAATCCATTGTTATGGGTATATTGCCGCAGTTATCTCTGGTTTAACAGCCGGATTCAGAGGGGTGAAATGTTTTTGTCAGCATGCGCAACTGGATCCTGGATTTATTTATAGCTTAACTTAAGCTTGGGTTTATCATTGTCTATTACCAAGTTGCGGACAACCCTAAATATGATCTAAACTCATGCACAGTAATAAACTCCCCGAGCGGAGATATTGGAAACATAACTTATGAGCTATCTAAAACAGGTCCAATACTGTTGGTTTCCCCATTTTTCTCAAGAAATCAAACTTTGTTATGCCTTCCTACAGGCCAAAATTTTTTACCCACTTTACGAGGAATTATACACTTCCATGTTTTCCTGAACTCGTGCATCTTTATCGCGAAAAAGTAGCTTTAGCCCCTTGTATAGTAGCGATATGTGAAATGTCCGTATTAAATCAACAATACGCGAAAGCCTCTGATCTGCACAAGCGCAGCACAAACTTGAGCCTAATAGAGCCAATATTCCAAAGAGATTATAACAGCGAAATATACAACACAAATGTTTTCAAAATATTGCTTTTGGATATGGACTGTCCATTCCGTAGGTTGGACGATGTAAGGAATGTATCGATGATATGCATATTATAGGTCCCGGCCAACTGTCAATGTTTACAACAAATACTGACAGTCCTCCGCAAAATCTACTTACAAATGTGATACCAGCGCGATTTTGAGACAAAATTTATTTTTGCTCCTTATTCGATAGCGAAAAGGTGTTGTCTGCTAGATATTAGGTTTGCAGGTGCAATTGCTTAAGCCACCCTTTTTTGAATATTTTATCGAATTACTTCAGCGGTTACCATTTTATAAACGGAAACAACAAAATTAGACCTTATTTTGTTTTTAAACTAGGAGTTTATTAACCCTGGAGCCGATGGTTGAATGCAATATTTTGTAAAATAATTTGGGATATCCGCCAATCCATTCCTGAGTTGTACTAGTTCCGTAATAAAAATCTGCATTATTGCATTAACGCAGTAACCGAGAAACAGGACGATGTATTATGCCAGTATTACCTTGAGCAAGCCAAGCGGTAATAATACATATTTTCTATTATGTCATTATAGAAAATATGTATTATATATATAATGTTATAATATATATTTTCTGTAGCGGCACATTTCTATTTACACTTCCGAACTGGAATTCTACCGCATGGGCTAATAGTTCAGTTCGTGCAAGGTACTTGACTTTGGGTGGTTCGTCACACAATTTTCCTTGGCCACCCCGTCAGGTGCATGTCAACACGTAGTACTGCATGGTACGCTGGAGGAAACAATTTCATTTTTTGCGACGTCATTCCAGCCTACGAGTCTTATTTACAGATTTGGGAACCTAATTTAAACGTCGAAGATACGTCAATTTGACCAGTAACTGTGGCTTACAAGAAGCACCAGAGTTAGTGCCAAGTACCCTGGTACTCGAATAGTTAATTGGATACCAGGGTTGTTAACTCTGGTATGGCACCCTGATAGCGATTTACTAGCCGATGCCCATGCCTATGCATAATCTCGGAACTAATGGTCGCAGAAATGCGGTTGAATTGTTCATATCTTTTGAGTCAGAATTGCTGCAGTTATATTAAAAAGCTGGATTTTTTTGTATTGCTGCGACGAAGTTATTGCTGTTGATTGTATTTTGCATCGTCATGTAGTGGCTCAGAAATTTAAATGTTTCACCACTCAAAAGAACTGTATTCGGTTAGCGCATAGCCAGGTTGACTTCAATCGCTATATACGAGTCGGATTTCGGAGATGAACTTCGCAATTAAACGAGAGTTGTCTTGTCGAGCTGCAAATTCAGACAATCAGCAGTAAAGCTATTTGAGCAACGATTATATACCGTTGCTTAGCAGTGCTTACCACGACCCTTCCTCGTTATTCGTCGATTAAAATTTAAGACACAAAGGATCATACTAAATCGAAGAGTCAAAACAGCGAGATCAGCTGTTTTCAGCGCGTAGGGTGACATTGAATATGCAATACATCGCAGCACCACACAAGTCAACTAGAGTTTAGAAAGGGCCTTCGTGTGACGAAGTGGTACCTTGAATCATGACCATACATTCATATGGGCAGCGGGTTACGCCCTGATGTCCGAACCCTGCAACGAGGGCTCGGCTACGCTGTGACAGATAACCGTGCCCCCCCTGGAGGCGCCGTGCACGCCGAACCAATAGGTGCTTTTTGTGGCATCGAAGGCTTCTAGCCACTCTTCCCACTGGACCCGACTACCCCTACACCAGAACCTCGGCTTGGCCCATGTATGATCTTGCCATACTTCACTAGGTACATTTACTGCAATGAATGGAATCCAATTACTACAATACAATCAAAGAATTAATGCGAAAATAATAAGCGAACGTATTGGAGGTTTGCATTATTTTGTTGGCCAAGTACAGATGTTTGATATGATTGTGGTCGAGAAGCGAAACGAGCAGCTGTAGCATGTGACAGAAAGTTATTGCTATGTGATAATTATTTGATGTCGAAAAGCTGTAGCAATCTTTTCTTTGTATCAATTTATAAATAGTCTCTGGTCGCTTAGACTTCGTTATACATTGATTTAACGCCATTCCGAAATCCCAAAGTCGTGACATGGCGCTGTATCACTAAACTAGCGCTTTTGGAAATCAACATCGGTTCCTTTGGTGCCAATGTTTTGAAAACAGCACGAATAATGCCAAAAGTGCTGTTTGATATAACTTCATTTGATTTATTTCGGCCGTCAATAATATAGGGTACACATAAAGGGAATAAATAACAACAAAAAACCTTGTACGAAAGCGGTTGCCACCTATAAACACTCGACGTAGAAATTCAGCTTATATTTTTAATGCAAATTCTAGTCGGGGCAGCTGTGTTTTTTGTATAGATTTTGACTTTAAAATATAGTCCTTTGAAGCAAATCTGCTCCCACTCAGTGCTGGCGCAAACATACATATACTGGCTCTATAGGCACGCGCATGGCTGGCCTCTGCAAAAAACCAGTTAATATCATGACGACGAGTATTAGCCGGATTTACTGTTACCATGTTCATCAAATCGAAATAATTATTCAAAACCATAGTTAATGCAGAAATTAAACTATATATGTCAAATTTTATTTTACACTGAAAAGCACCGTAAGGAGGGGAACTTGAACATCATATTGTCGAAACCCATCCATACATTGATCCTACACTGTCACATGCCGTGTCCATGCCGACATTTCAACAGAATATAGGTTACGTATACAAAAACAAATACTTCAACAACAATGCAACTATACCCAGCAGTATTTGACATGTGACGAACTGACCACCTCGCTAGCACAATAAGAAAATTCATACAGTATGTATATGTAATAAATAAATGTTAATGCAGTTCAAAACTGAGCATCAATCGATTGATTCTGTTTGAGCATCAGAAGTAAGCAAGCATTAATAACACGGTAGTACTATTTTTCTTTAAAATCTAAGTAGTCGATGCGTGCCACTTATTTCGTTCATATATAGGTGTCCACTGTATAAATAGGCTTATGTGTTCAGTACAGCAGTTACAATGACAGTGTACGGACACACATCTGACAAACATGAAAACAATTGTCAGTGCTGATGCCCTGACGAAAAGCAGTAAGACATGGAAACGGTACTTATAATAGTAACTTGGAAACTGGTTTACAGCAACAATAGACTGGGCCGAATTCAGTTGCAATGCCTATCTTCAGTCCTCTTCTTGAATTGGATGAAATTTGAACGTTGTATAAAAGCACGGTGGGATCTAGCCTTCACAACTTCGGATGGTAATGCACTCCATCACTTAAATGATTCTGTAAACAAAACATGTTAACATCCAGAAAGCTTATTGGAACCTGTACTTTGATATTATTTGTGACCTCGAGGTAGAAGTAGACCCTGAAGAGTGAAATATGACTCGCGGCTTGTGTCAAACTTACTCCTAAATTCTTATAAATAAAGATCAAGTCTTTGTATAAGGGCTAATTTTCGAGTAATTGAAGACCAAGGTATCGAAGCCGGGCAGAATTAGACAAATATGACATACAGGGCTCATATGGGTTAAGGCAGTTACCTCCTGAGGTTGAGACCATAGTGCTACCCTCGGCGCGAAACGCCGACTCCCTCCATCCTGTCAGGTCGTCCGATCTTTCCCCCTGGCTGCGCCACGTACGCCGAACACGCACCCGCAACGCCACCCTCCACCCCCCGCGGACCCGCCTATCTTTCTGAAAGTCGAACCTTGAGTATGTATGATGCAGACCCCACAATGAACAAAATTACGTTGAACCCGCTCCGCTAGATCGAAATCATGCACTATATATGGATATTAGACAGAGCAGTACTTAAACTCAGGTCGAACGAATGTAATAAAAAGTTTAATTATATATTTTAGATTACTAAAAGAAGGAAACGATAAATTTATCTATATAAAACCACCTTTGGTTTCGTTCCCGCAAAGAATTTAAGTTATACCCATATTACAATTAGTATACTAGCACGTACATGGGATATCCAGCTGCACCATTTTCCGCTATGGTGACCGTACGAGCCCGGCTTACCCAACATTTAAGGAGATGTCTGTGTCAGGCCCCAATAATTGGTTAGCTTAGCAGGCCGCACCCGGACAACCGTGGTGTTCGGCCTGGAACCCTTTTTAGGTGATCCACGATAGTTAACACCTAAGCTCACATTTCGAGCCTTTCCCTCTTTCCTGCCGTCCCCCCTTTGTGCTTCCGCGGAATGTGTGGAGATGTCTGGCTCACATGGCCTGACTGTGGGTTCCATTCCTAGCAAATTTTATGTTCGACTCATCCTGGCATCGATCTGAATGCTCGAGTCTTCAGCTTATTAATCGGTAGGCGAATCTGAGACCAGTTTTATCCCTAGTAGATTCTGTACTTAAACTCTATTTCAGATCCGCCTGATATGCGCGAAAATATTACACAGAATAAGCCAAAATGTATTAAATTTATAATTCAAAACAAAATAATAATGCTGAAAATTTAGATATCCAAATTTCAACAAAACGAGTAATGTAAACTATATTTACTAGGTACGAATGGGTTAAAGATTAATTACTATTAATATTAGACTACTAGTGTTATTAAGACTAAGTTTCAAAATGTTTTTAGGAAAAAGGGTTAAATTTTGAAGTTGGGGGATGTTTTGAACTTTGAAAGCAAGAAAGGAGGTTAGATATAATTTAGATAAAATTTAAAGGGAAAATACAGAATTTTAATTAAAATGGGAAATTACTATAGTTTTAAATAAGGAAATTAAATTTTAATAGGAATTTGTAAAAAATTAAATTAACAGAAAGAATTGAAATGGAAGGTGTAGTATTTAGAAATTTTAATTTTATGGAAGTTTAGGCTAATAAATCGAGAAGTGCTAAGTATTACTAGTAAAACCAATAAGAAATAACTAATATTACCAAAATTGAACTATACTATTAAGGAATAACTTGAACTTAAGTACAAAACTTACAAACGACTAAGTCAAAACTTACTAGAACTACCATATACCATATATATTTTCATGACTAACAAGTAAAGGCACTTTGCTCCAGCCTCATAGGCTTTGCCTGTCATTTCACACATAAAGTTTAACAAATATATATGACACAACTAAAATATTACACGTGTTAACTCACATGATATAACATCCAAAGTGACTATGAAAGTGACAATGTATGTATGAAATTTACGAAATGTGGAAAAAGTTGTGAAACTAGGGAAAAGATGTAATAATTTTAATTGGTTTATAAATTTGTAGAGTAGAAAAGGAAATTTTAAAGGAAAATTTTGAAACGGTTCGTAGCTATCTACTCTGTAAAATAACGGACTACTTACATCGTCACGCTTGGACCTCAACCCCTTCATTTATTGTTTACAAAAACTAAGCTGCAACATACCGTTCGCAGTTTGTAAGTTGTACATGTATTTACTATACTAGATGTTATGTGTTGTTTACGTACAGTATGTATCTGTATGTGAAGTGTGAATACACCTTAAAAATGTACGTTACTTTGCAATGCATTGGAATATTGTGTGTATATGTGTATTATGCAATCTTTAATGACAAGATTTCTGTGTGCTGGAATATGTGTACTATTGCATGTTGAAAATTTTGTATAGCTTGCAGGAGTATTTTTAAGACTTAGCTAAGTGTAGGAGAGTTTTAGAGGGAGTAGAAGAAATAAAGGAGTCTATGAGCGCCTAAGGCATAGCATTTAAATATATCAAATTTTAGTGTAGGGGTTGGGTGATTTAAGCATTAGGCCTACATTAGCGGATATGTTTATGTGTATCTGCTGGATTTTCGAATAAAATCTTAAATTTTATTTATACTTAAGAATTCGGGAGAATTCATAAAAACTTATTCCTTAACGACTAAAATTCACTTAGGTTTAAGAGTGAAACTTGAAAAACTTTATGCATAATTCGGAACACTTAGAGAAACCAATAGAGAGAAAATTGGGAGTAATGTGAGTAAACTTAAGATGACCCCGCTAACCATCCTATTCTGTCATTACCGATATCGAATCGCAGACCCTTGTTACTGAAAACAGGCTTAATTTCATTCGGTTTTTCGCTAACCGAAAATTGGCAAAATCAAATTCAACTGCAAGAAATTAGACCCTGTATTTGAACAGAATTTTGGCGATTTCAGTTTCCAGAAATTCTTTTAAATAATGTATTACCACTTAAATTTGAATTATACAGTGTTCACGAACAAATTTAATGCAAAAGTAACGTCACAATCAAATCGACAAATTTTCGTTTCAAACATTGGCGTAATTTTACTTCAATTTTCGCGAACACAAAAATGGTCATATTTCAATCGCGAGCGCTGTGTTCGCGAACAGTTTTACGCCGAATTTTAATCGACCAAAAAGTGTTCCCCCAAGTAACTCTGAGGAGCGTTACGTTATAACGTTAGAAAAAAGAACAGCTTAGAGTGGGGGTTCGGGGGCGGCAGCCCCCCGACTTAGGCTTAGGCTTAGTGTATGTGTCATATAAGGACCTTAGCTTTGGCTAAGACTAAGGCTTTGGCTTAGTATATCGAGAACGGCATGGCCTGCATTTTATTTACTCCCCCAGGGTTTCTTTGGCCAAGCGTTCCATAACAAATTTTAACCAAAAATACAAAATAGGATGGTTGCCGGGGTCATTTTATGTTTACTCGCGCATAAGTCTTATAGCTCCGGTATTTAAGTGGTTGCGCAATTAGATCAGCGCCTCAGTCGGCCTCAGAAGGTACACAACCAATGTGAGTGCGGTTCAGCCGTTTATCTGCTTATTGTATGTAGAGTTTTAGCTGTTATATTGTACTAAAAGAAATAAACGATATTTGTTAATAAGTGGTGACACTTTAAGGCCTTAGGATTAAGCTCATAAAGTAAAATAGCCCTTGGCTCTCGCATTGTCGTACTTTGGGTGTAATCTACGGTGGGACTAAACACCCCTAGAACCACGTAGGCTACAATTTGTTAAAATATAAAGTTTGAAAGATTTCGGGTGTTTATAAAGTAGCTGAGTTCAAAGAAGTTTAAAATTAAAAGAGGAAATATGAATTTAGTAGCAATTTAAAGGAATGAAATTGGAATTTCCATTAAAAATTCAATTTTGATTTGGACTTATGTTAGAAAAAGTAATCAGTAGAAGTGTGGATGCTTTGAGCGAAAATATATATTTGAAAACCCCTAACAGATTCGAGAACAACTAACAGCTTTTCCACAGTGCGGTAGTCTCCGTTTGCTCTTCAACAGGAACTTCCACTACCCGACGAGCGAGCGGCTTTACCCCCAACTGAAACCACCTGTCATTTATAGTCAATAATGAATTGAGACTGTCGAAGCATATCATCTCCGATCACTATAGCTATAGGTATCCTCGGAGTTACGCCTATTTGTACATAGTGCACGATCGACAATTTGTACTAACACTTCAATCCAACCCAAGGTCTTACCAGCTGATGAATCATCAAATGCAAAGACTTGCACTACATCCGTGTTAAGTTTATAATCACTGAAGAATTTTTCGCACGCATGTGCCGAAATCAGTGTCATTTGCGCACTGATATTCACTATGCTACTGAGCTCATACGAATCAATTCAAACAGGGACATAAAGCAAGATCTATGTGGTCGTTGCATCGCACTAACATTTTGGCACAAAAACTGCGTTACGCTCGAAGCGGAAGCGTTTTCTTCGAAATCTTGCACTTTCTAGGATTTTGACTTACTTACGCGGACTCGTATTACGCAAAATTTTAACCTGTAGAGGCCTAGACTCAACAAAGGAATGTTTCGTACTTCCTTTCGACACTCCACTATGTCTAATTTGCGCCAACTCTGACGTAACTTCATCCGTGCGATGTTTCATTTATGAAATCGTATCAACTACAGCCGTTTGAGGACCTGACGTCAACTTCCCAGGTTTCTCCAATTTATTCGCACTGCGCATCTGACGTTCCAAATTATTAGCGCATTGAGGACAATCACATGCAAAATGACCCCGTCTTGTACAAAGATAACATTTTTGCAACTTTCGCGTTGGTTCTTTGGGTTTAACAGAGATCGGTTGTCGCGAATTCTGAGACCGTTGCGTTTCGAACTGTCTTGCTGCGCCAGATTCCTGCTATTCCTCATGGGAAGCGATACGGACATCTAGCTCGCGTATGTCCTTCCTCACCACAACATTAACAAATAAACGAAAGACAAGATACGTGTGACAGCTAACATTTCATTACCATTTCCAAAACGTCGCTCACGATAACCCGGTTATTACCAAATCCAGACGGCGTAGGTGGCGACCCAGACGAAAGTTGACTAGATCGTGACGGACGTTGACCCATCGCCTTTTATTCTCTCCCTTCGACTGTGCTTCTGTATTACTACAAAATAGCTAATAAATTTTCAGCACGTTCCATATAAACCAGTCGTTCTTTCAAATTTTGGCACGACAATTGATCCCCCAACGCCAAAAGTTTATTTTGATAGTTTTGAAGCATACCCCGTAAAAACGTATAGCGTAACTAATTTTCGGCACTTATCACCTAATTCAAACAGAGCTATGCGTTTGGTCCACTGTTTGGCACAGCTCATCCGCGAAATCCATAACTGAAGATTTTTGAGTGATTTGTTGAAATCGCTGCACCTCATCCGCAAATTGTTGGCTATCAGCAAATGTTTGATCAAACGTGGAACGATATCTTCATCAGTTTTTGGCGCACCAGGATCTAACATCCAAAGTTCGAACAAAGTGCGTGCAGAACCTTTTATCTTGCGTCGCAAAATTCGAAGTTGCTTTTTAGAATCGGCTATTGCACCTAATTCGAACTCAATTTCCAACTGTTTATAATACGTCGAAGAATTGGGAGCGCCAACGTAAACTATCTATACTAAGGGGTTCTTTTGGTGGATTTGCTTTAACAACTATTTGAGGTAACGTAACATGCGCATTGGTAGGTGGAGAAGTAGGTGCCTGATCTACTACCGAGGATGGTACGGGAACTGCTTGATCCTGCAGAACAGAACGATATTCTGACATATCGGGGGAGCCGTAATAATCCGTTCCTTTGGACGGGTTTTCATATGCGCCACTTCAGCGTCAGCATATTCAGAGATGAAATCATATATCCGCGATGGACCAAGAAAATCCATCAACTTCCTTAACTGCTCTAAATTACCATTAATGGCTTGAACTTGCTGAATTTAATCTTAGCTAAATATAATTGTCAAGTCTGGCTTGGCCCAAAAAATGTCATCAAACATGGCTGTAGAGCCGCGGCAGACTGTGACCAAATCCGGCACTGCTGCACACAACTTAAGATAAATGACGCATTAACTCACTAGTTTGACGTCCCATTCGTTCCTACAGTTTCTAGTTTCTTTCATGCTCCCCAGCTTTCTGTTTTAATCGCTAGAATTCTTTTACTCACGCTCAGCATGGTCGGCGAATTCAGGCTCCTGCCTCAGCGACGCTCAGTTCGATTCCACGTAACATTGCGTCAATGCTATCATCCCTACGTCCCCAGTATTAGACCATTTGCTGGTGTACTCGTTGACTGACTACCTATGGTATCAGGTAACCCCATATCGTTAGGGTCTACATCGATAATTTAAACTTTACATCAACCGTCAATATTCAATCATGAACAGTCACACAGGTGGCCCCACACAATCGACCCACTAATCCGTGAACCACAACGACGTTAGCAACCGCAACCAATGAGTCTTTCAGACAGAAATGTGTGCAGCAAGAAGATTTCATTTTGAACTACTAAAAAGTCAAACTATGGGCTGTCCTGTGCAACTTGACATATATCAAGCGAAAGATATTATTTACAACCGATACTGGGGCTAATATCACGCAAGCGAGTGTGGAACGGAGCGAGACGAGTTTAAATTACATGTTGTCACTGAAATCATCTGTAACACGCCTTGGGTTTGATGTAGATACCGCCATAAAACCACTGGAACCCGGAAACCAATGTAATACTGGTCTGATGGTAGTTAAGGAACGCCATATATTCTGCGTGTCACAGATCCTGTAATAGCTCATCTAAAGAATCAGAGAACAACGCATAACCAAATAGATGAAGACAGACGAAAGTTTTTCGCTAAATCGGGTTCGCCGACGGTCAACCTTAAACTCCGTGAAAACCCATGAAAAAACAGCACTCATGTTAGATTTCCGATGACTTCACATCGCGCTCACGTACCCAAAAATCAATATATACTATTCTAAATGCACTGAATGAAATTAAAACCAAACAATTATATCCTGGAAATCGGGCTTGTTAACCGTAAAGCCGTTAGAAACCTTTGAAAAGCCATGAAATATATGTCATGTATATACTATAAATAAAACCATCGTATTCAGAACATACGCGCAATATTTGCGCCCCGCGGCGACGCAGAGATTTGCCTATCAAGCTTGCCTAAATCTCGATGAGCTGATTCTGCTTGGTGTTCTTCTTCCGGGTTCAACTAAAGCTATCGAACATAAAATTTTATCAAAATTTATCCATCATCAGATGAATTATTTCTGACCGAGAGAGACAAATTTTCGTGATTGCCCCCTAATGCCCTTAGTAGAATCTTCGCTCGATTTTTCGAGTGAGCGGAATAATACGATATAAGGTATTCGGAATTTGACAGGTTTCACTTGGCAGATTGTATTTTACAGTTATCGCGCTCAAAGAACAGTTTTAACACTTTTGATTTGTTTCGAAATCCATATTGATGTCGACTGCAATAATGATAATGATTTTAGATAATGATTTTAATGTATTGTTGAGTTTATGGCCAAGGTAGCCCTGAGGGGCTTTCCAAATTCCGAGAAATTTTAGAAATACAAATTCCCAAATTCCTGTGGGAATCTCATTCGATATTTTAAACATTTCCAGCTTCCCCAAATTCCATCATTCCCTAAGTTCGAAAGTTCCCGACTTCCCGAACGTAATATAAAAATTTTCGATATTTTACAAATTTCTAAAGTTCCTAAGTTTCCTAACTTTCAAGGTTCCAAATTCACATGTTCCCTAAATTTTCGAATTCCAGGGTTCCCTCAGATAGCTTGCGATAGGCAACTGCCTGACAGAAAAAATCTAAGTACGCGCTTTCGGATGGCAGCAAGCGTTTTGCACATTATCCTATCTTAAATCCCGACACTATAAAAACTTAAGCAGTCCTAAAGACTTTATTCGCGCATAGCTAAGGCCGGTGTACAATACTAATGCCCACCATGTTATTTACGCTTTATCGCATCCAATTTTCCAAATTAGAAATCTACTACCGCTAGAACATGAACTTATTTCAATCATTTTAACATTACAATTAACCAAATCTCTAAGAGCTCCCATTTTGTCTTAGTCGCTCATTTATCACCTGTTCCACACAAACACCGCAGTTGAAAATTCTTTGTTTCCTAATAATCGTACAAATTCACTCATTCACGGATTTTCAGATACACTTCCATCCCAGATTTCTCAGTTTTCTCCAACTCCCCGGCTTCAATATTCTCAAGGCCTCTTAATTCCGAAACTCCTATATTTTTAAATTGCTCGTTTACTATATTTCACAATTTCCATGATCTATAAATTCCCACATTTAAAAATTCTGAATTTCCAGGTTCCCAAATTCTAAAGCTCTATAAAGTCCGACCTTTTCAAAATTCATAAATTTCCAGGTTCCCATATCTCCAAACTACCAAGTTCCCTAAATTCCGACAATTCCGAGATTCCCGACTTCTCCAATTTTCAAAGTTCCATGAATCCGCAAGTTATTCTTAGGCTTCCAAATTCCAAGGTTCCGATACTTCAAAAATTCTTAAATTCCGAAGTTCAAAATTTCTATGTTCCCTAGATTGCATTTGCTAAATTCCAATATTCCTAGATTCCTAAATTCCCAGATACACAAATCACAGATTTTCAAATTCCGTATGCATGAAACAGTTAAAACGGAAATGATCCGCTTTTGGTTAGTACGGGTTGAATTTATCGAGAGGAAGTTTTTTTCTATGCCACCAAAACTATACATTAACACATGTTCGCATGAAACGGTTAATACAAAAATGATACGCTTTCGAGTAATCCAGTTCACTCCACAGATGGGGAGTACATTCCACGCTACCTGAAATATATATTAACTTATGTTTGCACGAAACGGTTAATACGAAAAGGATACGCTTACGGGTGTTCCGGATTAAATTCACCGAGGGAGCATATTGCACGCTACAGGAAATGTACGTTAACGTATGTGTGCATGATGAATACATATTGTTTATCAGCTTAGTGAAATTAGCGGAACAATGTGCCTTTTACGTGCTTCGACAAGGCCGTTGGGTTTCTCCAATTTTTATACAATAAAGATTTTATGATCTAGAGCATTCCAGAAAGTTGTAGAGACATTCAAAGTACACTAACAGGGTATTGAGCAACCTCAATGTTTTCTGAAAGCTAAACCTGAAACAAGATGGGTAAAATATTTAAAGGTCAATGTTAAAGGATTAGCAAATCTTTATTTCAAATCGAACTAACCTGAATTCTACGAAAATTAATTGGGCCACATACTCTCCATGTTTGGGTGTAATTCCTGAAAAAGTGCACCATAAACGCATGCTTTGTATTTTGTCAAAGTAACTCTTTACTTTGGCCTTAATATGCGACGCATCCCTGATGGCTTCCCAGATTCAAAGAATTTTAAGAAATAGCAATTCTCAAATCCCGGGAAATTCATATAATCCACAAATTTCAACTTAACATTAAAAGTTCCAATTTCATAAATTTCGTACTATTCCAGATATGCCTTTGAAATTCCGCAATTTCGCATGAATTTACAAATAATTTCCCAAACACCTGTGACAATTTTGCTAAGTGACCTTGCTTGTCTCTTAGTTATGATCACGACGGTCGTTACGTTGTATATCATTCGAGAACTAACAGCTTAGCGCAGTTGCTTTGGGCAGCAGCATCCCTAGACTTATGTTTAGGCAGAGACCACACCTTGTAAAAGGACGAAAGTTAGTATAAAGCAGGGTTGGGCACCGGAAAAAAACCAAGGGAAAAAGTGGTTTTTTCCGCTTTTCCTATCCCCCCTTCTGAAAAAAATGGAAAAAATTATTTCGGACTTTGGAGTCAAAAACAGAAAACCGATATGCAACAAAATATTACGTCCTTGAGCATTATTTACACCGGTTTAAACAACCTTTACATTTCATGTGTATGATTTATGTGGTAGAAATGGTATAACTGCATCTTTCAAGCATCGACTAAATTTATAATCTTACCATAAGCATAGGTTGTTTGCTTCCTTCACCTCGTCAGAAGCTTTTGCCCAATAGGAAATTTATATTAAATAGGCGCGGTACTGAATACAGCCATGGGATTTGTATCGAGCATATGAAAGCTGTAATCTAGGCAGGCGCAGGCCAAACACACATGCCCACAGGTGCATATGGGACGGGGTTGGTTACACATAAAGTCAGCCCCATCCAAGAAAAACCAAGAACTAGGAGTTACACCCCTTGGTGGTTATCCACCACCATCCCACTCCCCGCACTGGTCTGTTTACCTGATAGGATAGAAACCTGCCGGCATGTATGCCATGTTTACCACGACGGCTCATAAACTAAATAGATCGACAATCGTAGACTTAAATTACATAGTCTACTGTATTAATGCGCTTCCAGCATCACTTGGACGGTGGACAGTTTGACACCAGTTAGTAAGCTTACATAATACAAAAAATGAAATTCTTTCACTATTAATTCTAACCAAATGATTATACGCACTCCTATCGATATAGCTACCGTGTGATTTTTACATGATCCTGCCTCTTGGAAAGATTCAAGTTCCGCTGCGCTGTATGGTGGCAAATTCTATGTGACAAAATTGCAGTTTTAGACCTTTTTCAGCAATTAAGGCATTGACAATCAACAACGTGGTTCAATTTTGCATAAAACTGTGTTTCCTGCTATTTTTCTAACAGGCTAATAAGTAAAAAGCTAACAGTAAAGCTTTGAGTTTTCCGTTTTTTCCATTTTTTCCGGAAAAGACCAACCCTGGTATGAATCTATGGCTTTTAACGCTTAGTCTGTTTTGCCTTTGGCTTAGGACATTAATGTTAATTTAATCCTTTGTAAAACGGAATCTGCTTCAGCGGATTTCAAATTTGTAGTTTTATTATCTTCACAGCAGGAGAATAAGGGATTTAACTTGTATATTACTTTGTTTGCGTAGATTACAACGTTGTAAATATACAAAAACAGTGTACCGCTTCCACATGCAAAATCAAAGATTCATGGTTAATATATATGCAAGTGAAAGTGATAGTCAGATTCTAATTAACAATAACTTTGAATAAATATACTTGCTTTATCTAATCATAATAGTGTAAATCTAACACAGTTATGTGAATAAATATCAAAGCGTTCGTGTCATTTTATGCTATTTACTGCTTATGAAATTCTAATTTTCTAAACCTAATAATGTAGTTTTGTCTCCAGTTTTAATATTTCAATGTTATCACTACTAAACATACCCAAATGTCCCAGAGTTTTAGTTTTAGCTTTATTACTCACTACAGAACTCACCCCTCATTTCTACAAATACCACATTTACTACTTCATGATTTTTTATTAATTGTACATGTTTCCATTTTTACGAATTTTTTATTTCACTCAAATCCCAAAAATTTTCGGCTCACTATTTCCAGTTTCCAAGTTCTAAAATTCCTAGTTTCCATAAATTCGCTTGTACCTAAAATGTTATGTTGCAAAATTCCATCAATCCCAGTTTCTATAAATTTCGACATTTTCAAGATTCCTAAATTCCCAGGTTCCTTAAATTCAGACATTTCAAAATTTTCAGATTCCAAAATTCTCTGCTTTTTCATAATTCCTAAATTGCCAGGTTCCGTAATTCCACAAAATGTATGTGTTCAAGTTCAAAAATTCTCCGGTTCTTAAGTTTTGACACTACCTGAACGCTGACATATCCTAATTCCCAGGTTCATTAAATTCGCAAAATTCCCAGATTCTAAAATTCCCGAGTTCGCTAAATTTCGACATCTTCAATATTTCTAGATATTAAAAGTTCTTAGGTTACCTAATTCCGAGATTCCTTAAATTTGAACATTTCCAAAATTTCCCGATTCCAGAATTCCATAATTTCGTTTCATTAGATTTTGAGATTGCCTAAATATTATAAATATTATCAAATTCCCGGAAGTTCGGAATTTTTATTTTATTCAGGAATTCGGGAAGCCCCTCGGGGTTACTTTGGCCGAGTTTACAAATATTTCGGGTAGGCTGGCAAGTTGTGTATGTTTCAGGATGCTTGAAATGTTATAATTTCAGTGCTAAGTTACTACGTGGTGAGGCTATGAGAGAGCAAGCTTTCTTGCCCCGCCTCCACTTGCTCTACAATAGTTTACTTGTTAAAAACGGAGCGAGCTTTGCGAATGACGTTTTCACAAATAGAGTTAATTGTCCAAACAAATATTTTTGGGCATCTGTGTCAAACGTAACCCGTCGCTAGATTATTTTATTCTACGCTAATCTAGGAATCCAACTGTGTATCTAGATTTGGATTGGCGCTGCTTCAATGATTTTTCTTCAACTTCTCACATGGCTGACACGAAATCAATAACAAACATAACTGATTTATGGAAATCTGGCCACAATAAATGCTTTTACAAGTAACAAGTAAGGGTTTGAAAGGAGTTTTATCGTTGTACTCAAATTGGTTTGGGAGCAAACACTTATTGAACGTAAAAGTTTAAAGATACGAGAAATTCGTTTTTCTGCAAATTAGACATCGCCAAATTTTTAATGTCAGAACGCGATCTATTGTGTCCCGGTATTTAAAGTTTTGGAAAATTTCGATTGCCGAAAAACATATTTTTCACTTGATAAGAATTTCAGATTTGACAACTACACAATAGGGTGGTTAATCTCAATGGGGCCACTTTAAGTTTAGCTGCGCGTAACTCTATACAGGAATGTAGCAAAGCAACGAAACCTTAAGTACGTTCGAGGAGTAACCCCACCTCGCGCGCTAACAATATTACGGGTTAAAATAGTGACACCTTGTAATTGAACTACTGAACGGTGTAACATTTGTAACTACGTACAAGGTGAGAACTCAGTTACGCGAGAACGATAGGTCACTTAACTACATACAGCAATATAGATGGGTTGCACATTTCCCATTTTTACTTGTTACACATCGTAGCAATGCAGTTTTACACTAACATGTAAAAGCACTGTAATTCTACACAAAGGTGTAACGGTGTTATATGGTTCTAAAGTATTACAAATATTTGTAACCTAGTACAGCAGCGTAACTTAGTTGCACGAGAGCATATTCTAACGAAATTATCTCGCTGCACCAAATTCTGTATGAAAGACGCACAACAGCAGGCACCTGTTAAATCATTCTAACCGCGCGCGATTACCAACCGAATCGTTATGGCCTCGTCATGGCCAACACGTCGGAGGTTTGAATCTTTCCGGCCGTTAAACTCTACAACAACACTATGATAGGCGCGGCTCCGACCTCGAATACTGTAACATGACAACGAAAAGGACACTTCAATTTCGTCTGTCAATATTTGTATTAAAACCATATAATAATGATTTGCTTCCATTTGTTTACTTTGTTTATTATATATATTGATATAATACAAGAATAACATAGTTAGAGCTATTTACTCTAGGGATACAGTTTCTATAAAGCAATAAATGTTGTGTACTGTATGTTTCTGGTTAGGCTACCCATCCAAAAATTATCAAATTTTACATAAAAATCACGTTTCTATTTATTATATTCTCCCTAAACCATAAGTTTAACAAAATTTTAAACTTTTAAAATTTAGTTCAAATTACTTAATAATAACTGTACTTGTCGGAGCTGGATTTTTTGGATGGCAGTGTAGTACCGTGCTTACGCGATTCTCCGACCCCCGGCAGCTACTATAATACACAATATTTATAATTCGATTATAGTTCTGGTTACCAAATATTACACGCTGACGGCTGGGGTGCACGAGTTCGTGGTTTTCGTACCAGGGAAGTGGTGACAAAAAGAATCCTAGTGTTTTCTGTTTCAGAGACGACCCAACGGCTATAGCAGTCTAGTTTTATTACGCACTTCCAAGAACACCAACAACAGCCAATCAGTAATAACTATTTATTTGCTAATACTGCGCAGTGCCAATTCGTAGCGATATGCTTAACGACTAAGACCGTCCTGTTGATTCTCCTGAAATGCGCAACAGTTCAAGCGTTGAATTTAGCGTCCAACGGATACACTAACCCGATTGAGTTCTAAATCGAAATCCTTACGTTGCGTTACGGCACTCCACGATTTTACACAAATAACACAATTTTACAGGTTACAAGTATTGTACGGCAAGGTGGCAATCCGCAGAACAAAACAATCCATGTTCGCAGCCATATACCGCCTTTGAATTAGTCACACGCGATGTTACTCTTTCTGACACAATATATCATATACACTCCAGGCTCAACGCCAAAACGCTTTGCAGCCATTTAACAATTGCACGATATGCAGCACATAAATTTTGACACGTCAAGCAACCAAAACTTATACCACGTCTTCTCACTAACTAGGTCGTCGATCATTCCAGAAAAACATAATCAATAATAATTAATCAAAAAGACTAATATGTATTACAAAACAAGTCGTAAATTTAGTATTCAATAGTCATACCCAAGGCCAATCGGCGAATACGGTACCCCGTACGGTGTAAATAGGCACTGCCCACAATAACTGTAATAACGGTACGCAGCTGCATAGCACAACTTCCTAACACCATGCCTATACGACCCCGGCTATCGTAACCTCAAGGGCGGACCGCGAATACTAAAAATTGTGACCCTATTCTTGGTCAGACCCAAGAAGCTACGGAGCTTACCAGGCCGCAGGCGCGCTTCACGGGGTGTGTTCGGATCCTGCCCGATTGGTTGAGCACGTGTCTAGTCTCTGGTATGATTTCTGAGGTCCCCGATGGAGGCTAGCACCGACACCTGCTCACAGGTGATAGAGCCTAGCCGCTATTTCCTATCTTAGACTCATCGGAAGTTGTTCAATTCGGATTTGTTGGGTTAAATGTTGAAATAAAAAATGAAAATGTCCTTAAAAATTTGAAGCTTGAGTTAATTTTTACCTAATTAAGCTCTTGATATGCTCCGTGCTAGAGCATTGTAGCCTATGTGGCCCCCACAGGGTTCCGACAAGCCCTGAAAGTTTAATGTCGGATAATCAATGGCGTGGCCTGCTTCCTCAATAAATTCTATGCGAGCGTACCGGTACCTTGGCTAGTAGAAGTTTTAACTCATTAGAATAGAGTAAATCCTTGATGAATTTTAAGCTACTGTCAGAAACGAGTTAAATTTTGCTGGGGTTTTCCAATTATTTCATTCCCTAGTTCCAGTAATAAACAAAATGTGGATATATCAGAATGCCATGCACGCCAGTGCTTGTAACATTCTCGCCCACAAGCCATGGCGAGCAGTGCCTGCTCGTCCGAGCGGACAAACCAGAAAAAATCCCTATCGTCTCGGTAAGAAGTAAGGCTGTACTCGGTGTCAATGATACAAGTTTATTTACATGATTAAATTTTATCGTGGGGACGAGTGTTCGTGAACGACTATCGGGGCGAACTAAGTACATCGAATCGGGGAAGCCTAGTAGTAGCTTGCGGCGGTCGCTTCAGTCCGGTAGACTATGAGGCACAAGGCGTAAAAAGGAAGGACATGAACGGAGCGTGCAGATACCCGCGCGTACGCGAACTAGGGGCGGTTATCCCTGCTTTAGCTCAATGTTAGCGATTATTTCAGCTATGGGGCACGGCAAGCAGGGGCTCTAGAGTGCTTCGAAAACTGCTCCTTAAAACGTGCCTCCTCTATGACGAGTAATTACACACAGCTACGGACATTGGGTGGGGCTACAAAAGAAAACACGGGGGCAACACCTGACTTTGCGAGCTTCCTATCACAGCTTGATCGTTACTCGGAGCAACGCGGGCGAGAGTGTATCACGAGAGGTGTTAAATAATTTGCCCCAGCGGTACATTCGCAGTACTACTGATTCTTAGGTGCATTCTATTGTAACTGTCGGTCTTACCTACCTAGTAGTACGACTGACCGAAATGAGAGCAAGAGCAGATGGGGATGGAATAATTCATCACATTCGGGCAGGGGGAATGCGGCCGTGACGTTAAATGGCGCGATACGCCCTTCTAGGCAATCTTCGAGGCCGCCCCCAGGGGCGAACCTGGTTATTTAGTCGTTTTTCTCGGCTTCTCGGTTAATTTCGTAGTAGGCACGGTGGGGGCGCGACAGACGGGCAATGTGCGCCCTGCCGGTCAATCATCCGGCCTTATTTCCTGACCTTGGGGTCGTTTTCAGCTATCGGGGCACGGGGCGGTCGGCCGCGGACCCATCTGCGTCGTTTCTTTTCTCTTTGGTCGTTTTCTCTTCGCCTCTAACTATCGACCATCTTGTCGTCCTATTACACTGCTGTATACGGTGTCTCAACTGCACTATAGTGCAGTTGAGTTAACATCGACTTATTATGTTGTTGTGTTCCTACGGCTGACTGGTTAATACATAGGATTCTGTAGCGGGCTTAATTTCCCCGTGTAGGATCGAATGTTCAGCAGGGTAAAACAGGTAACAGCTTAAACTAAAACTAAAGCATGGTCATGCAAGGTATATAGCCTAACGGGCAACTCAGGATAAATAGTGAAATCTGGTTAAACTCAGCGATAAACTCGCTGCAAAAGGAAAACGGGGTTTTGCACTCGCTCGGTTTTGGGCCTAAAAGGCCAGTGCGAGTCAGGTAGTTTTCTCTGTTGAGGTGGGCAATAAATAATTTTTTACTTTAGCGGCGGGGGCACGAAATGTCTCTCCCGCCAAAGCACTGAATGAACACTGCTATAGTTTCAGCCATCGCTTTATTAATCATGCTCAATTTTTGACATTGGTCCCGAGAGAATACCATATCACTATGCTATAGTGGACACTCGTAAATTTGATCGTTTTCATGGTATATTTCAGAGTGCACAAAAAGGGGTTTTAACATCAAACTGTCCATACGCGGCATCGGCTGGGGCGAATGTAATTTTGAGTCGGCTAGGGGATTTGCCCCATTGGCCGCGTATGGGATATGTTGTGAACGGGGTATTGCCTAGCGTTTTTCGGTCAGTCGTCACCGCGAAATGCGTGCCTATTTGAGGTACCTACGACATTTACCTTAGAGCTGGAGCAATGTTCCCACAACATTTTATTAATCCGAACACACCTAAATACTGTGAAACAAGAACCAAATAAAACCGAGACAAGCCATTACCAACGTTCCTTTGGGAACGGCAAACACCTTAAGCTCAAGATACATTACCTAGAATTTGTTTAGTCTTTTAAGTTCCCAAATTTTCTTAACTTAATAGAACAGAAGAAATTTTAAGGGCTGCCTAAAGCCCGACGGAGGCTAGTCCTCCGTCCCTAATCTGCGTTTCTGTTCAAGCTCAAACACGGCATGAGCATTGATCATTCCACTAAGCTACAAATTTGGAAACCATAATAGCAAAACCATTAAACAAGTCCCTATTTCCGTGGCATGCACGCTCAAGAAATTTTACCGTGGTCCGCTCAGGAAAATTCGACGATCCTAACTCAAAAGAGGTAAGTCATGTAAAACCTGGACGAGAAGCGTCCATTTTGTTGTGCCCTACCTAAGACCACGGAGAATCGGAAAGACTTCGATATGGTTGATCAGTCCTCACAGCGCTTTGTATGTGTACATCCTAAATCGCCTAACGCTTCCTACGTCGGAATTCGATATTAGTGATTGATTCCAGATAAGGTGGTGTGTAGCATTTCGGTGGGGACTGGGAGGGTTAGAACCTGAACGAGAATGTTCGTTCCTACGGGCGAGGGGCGCTACATTCATAAGGTACCTAAACGAACGGCCTGTTACCCTTCAATTGACAGGGAAAGTAAACCCATGTTATCGCTAGACTGTCCTCATACTTACGAACGTTGGTCCTTGGGGAAGCACCAGCTGAGCCCCCTTCGCGAGGTATGTACCTACGCGGAAATCTTTCGTCGATCGAGTCGATCCGAAGTAAAACGAAAAGCGAAAAACCAGAGCTACATTAAAACTATACACATAAAATAGGGCGTCGGAGCCGGTCAGTAAAGTCGACCGAACTCCGCGCTGTCGAAGTCCAACTGATTCGAAGATTCGACGCGTTGGTCGTAACCTCAAAATTTTCGCCTGTAGTTAAGGATGGCGATTTTGTCGCCGTCCAATCGTTGGCGATTTATTGACGCCCACTTTTTCGGGTTTCTTGTTCACTGTCCAATTGGGGACACTTCCGGAAATACAAATTTTGACGGCTACCGTAAGCCGTCGACGCCCTTAGAGAGAGTCCGCTTCAATTAGATTTGCCGACATCAAGTTTGAACCCTCCGAGTACTCGGAAGTTGACCATCTGTGACTTTCGTCCCGATTTTCTCATGAAACCTGAGCTTTTAAGCCTTAACTTCCCACAATTAAGACAGGATGTTCATTGAAATCCGAATCTTATTTACTCTATTTCCTGTCCCAGATCGGTTGGGTCAACATCGTCGACTTCCGGGACACTCGATCTCTAAGCTTTTTTTCGAATTTGTTTGCTCTCTTCTTCTTGGTCGTCGTCCCACGTAACGACCAGCAATCAGCCGAAGCTCTAAGTGTTTGGCGACCACATCTGCTACGTCGCCTTTGTGGTTTCGACTTGCCGCCCTGCTAATTAAGCAAATTCAATTTGGAAGGTGACCCTCGCTCATGAGGACACGGTAAACATCAAAAAAGCTCAAGCTTATTCAAAATTTTCATATGGACTGCCTGTGTTTCAAAGTCTCGCCGGGGGGGGGGAACCGACGACGGGAAAACGCCCGCCTCGAGGCCAGAGACGGGGCAGAATCTAACGAGTTCCCAACCAGTCAGGGGCCCTACTCGAAGGCCCCTAGGGTCCGTGGGAGGGTCCTAAATACGCCCTCCGTTCGTCCTAATCGTTCGTATTTCGTCCGTCTGTAAAACTCTCAAATTTTAACGCTTTTTGTATGTGATGTCCTCGTCTGTCCGTTCTTATGTTATGTCCTTACGTACATAGCTATATACATATATATACATATATCTACACACATACGCAAACACATGCATTACACACAGCAGACACTTTGGCGTCCTGGTCGACAGAAAGGTCGCTCAGGATAAATACATATTTATAGCACACCAACAACAACAACAGGACGACAAAGAAGACCGACCAAGAATGCCGGTTAGAGAGAGAACGAAGACAAGAAAACAAAAAGACAGCGAGGACACGAGTAGGGCGTGGTAAGGGTAGCGGGACAAGGGGAATCCCGGGGGATTTTCGAGGGGCTGGAGTTATATTCGGGACCAGCACGAAAAACGGAGCCGATCGATACCAAACACGAGGGGGGAGGACGTAATAGCGGGTCGAGACCCACTTATGGGTTCCGATGTACATTGGTATGGGGAGCTTTAGTGGGCTTTCCTGCGTTAACGGTTGGGCACAGCGACGCCCGCCGGGTATCGTTGGGCTCACCGTCACACGGCAATTCGAATGAGGGTGATACCGCTACCAAAGCGGCAGGGTTTAAAAGAGTGCTAAAATTATAGCATTTAGGGAGAGAGACGACAATGGTGGGGGCGATTTCATCGGCTGTCCCGAGCTAACGGGGCGTCGGCCGGAGATCCGCCGAGTATTTTTGGAGATGCCTCGACGAGACGAACACAAAGAGGGGCGGTTCGCCCATTTTTGAGGTTGAAGGAAAAATCTCAAATTATCGGTGCCCATTAGTGGTTGGCACAGAGTTTTAGGCACATTTGAGTGGCTACAGCGTGTCAGCGGGAATTCGGACGGGGGTCCGGCGCTCGTCATTGGACTCACCTAGTCAATGTAAACAAACCGACGGGTCGCATGCACCGGCTCAGAAGTGGAGTGGGACAACGAGGATGTCGGAAGGTGGGGGCTTACATTAGTTACATGTTGCACTGAGGTACTAGGAAGAAGGGGCAGTTTTACCTAACTTGTGCTCAGGGAGGCGCGTTTACGGTTGTGAGGGAAAGCATAGGGGCCTTATACTCGTATGCAGTTGGCTAAGAGGCACACGCATACACATATATATAGTATGTTATAAGTATATGGGAAGTAATAGTCCTGTTTCTGCTTCGACAACCCAACTTAGCGTAAGTAGCGGTTGTCTTTATACGTTACCAGCGAGGTTCAGGCGTTGTCCGGGGCGGTTTTAGTGAACAATAGTACCCAAAATGTTCTAGCAATCTGCTCCGGTTATTCCCGGATGGTACTGCCCTAGAAGGGTGAGGGCCATGAAATGAACCCGGTATCCGTCGTTCTTTGCGAGCTCGAAAGTCGCCGTACGTGTAAAGTTAGTTGGTTGTCAATGGTGATTTCCGTGACCATTGTTTAATATAAAGCTAAAACCAAGTAGACTTAATATTTTTGATTTCTCTCGTAATAAACTTGTTACCTTGAGCGTGCAGCCAGGGGCCTCCTATTCCCGGACGGTCATAACCGTCGAAGTTTTAACGTGTGATAACGACTCCGTAGGTTTGGCGTGCTCTTTTAACGGTTGGGCGCCAGGTTCAGCCTTGACTATCAATCGAAGCGGCCTAATTCTCGATAATTCATTCAAAGCGTAACACTCGTCCCGGTAAAATCTGGCAAGCGAAGCAACATACAATGAACCGCTGATTATGTACGGTATAATGTACAAGACGGTTATGGAACGAATCATGTATAATATACAACATTTTATAAAACGAACCACGGATCATATACGGTATATTTTACGACATTTATAAAAACGAACCATGGATAATACACGGTATATTTTACGATACCTTTATAAAACGAACCATGGATAATATACGGTATATTTTAAGACATTGTGTAAAAACCAACCATGGATAATTTACGACATATTCCACGACATTTTTATAAAAACGAACCACGGATAACATGCGGTATATGTTACGACATTTTATAAAAACGAACCACGGATAACATACGGTATATTTCATGACATTTTATAAAAACGAACCACAGATAATATACGGTATATGTTACGACATTTTATATAAACGAACCACGGATAAAATACGGTATATTTTATGACATTTTATAAAAACGAACCACAAATAACATATGGTATATTTTACGACATTTTATAAAAAACGAACCCCGGACGGTATACGGCTTATTTTGTAATAACTGAGACATGGGTGTCAACGTGGTTCTGTGCGCTTTTGGGGCCGGAATCATGTAAACGCTCGTAACGGGGCCGGAACGGGCCTGTTACATAACTACTAGGTATATAAGATATTTGGCATAAAAATATAATTTTGAGGAAGATTTATTTGAAATTTGGAAAAACGAGAGTTTTGAAGAAATGGGGTTGGAAGGTGGGGTTGGTTTAGAAAAACTAAGAAGAGGTTAAGAATTAAATTTTAATATGTTGAAGGGGGTAGGTAGGGGAGTTGGAAGTTTAAATTTGGACAGTAGGAGTTAAGTTTTGGGTAAATGGGAGGTGTTAAGAGTAAATTTAAGAAAAGGTAAAATTTATAGGAAATAGAAAAAGGGGAAAGGGGTGGGCTAAATATATGATTATATAGGGTTGTGAAGAAAAGATATTGAAATTTTAGGGGAGAGGGGTAGTTTAAATTTTGGTTGCAAAAGTGGGAAATTGAGAAAAAGTGGAATTTGGTTAAATTTGGGTTTTAATGAAAGAGGATGGGTAAATATGAAATATATTCTAGAAAATACGGTGTTTGAAAATAAAAAGTGATTTTAGATAGTTTTTAAAAGAAAAAATTAGGTTTTGGAATATATATGTATATAGGAGAATTTTGGAAAATATTTAGGTTTTAATATATTATATATATAGTAAATACATAGCTAGTCGGGATGTTATATAACAAATTTCACGTAAATATACGCTAATAGACCATGCGGAGGACCACAGGGAAGTACCAGGGTGGAAGTGGAGGCCGGCCTAGGGGTTTTAAGTATATGTTGAAAAAATTTAGTGGAGATTAGGTGCTGAAAAGGGCACCAGCCCCCACACCCCCTAGTAAACCCATATGTCCCGGCATGAGTCGGATAAACATGAAATTGGCACTAGGTGACAATACGGGTTATTATGCCGAATCATTGTGTGTAGGCAGGCCATGATGATTGCCCTTTACACCACCCATCATCTTATCCGCCTAGACCAAAGTCTATTACCTGTTTAACGCATAGGTACTGCGAAGCAATTGTGGCTGAGTCCCTTGCCCAAGGACGTTAGCGCGACCACTGGATTCGAACTCCTGACTTCACGATTATGAAGCAGGCGCTCCAACGACTCGGCCACGCGGCCACACCCGGCATGAGGAACATACCTGAAAACACAAGTAATAACATTAAAATAATACAAGTAACACCGAATATACTTATATGAAAGCTTTTAGTTGTTAGAAACCCAACAAAAATATTGCAGTACAAGTATAATTATTATGGTGAGCAAAAATTGAATGACAAGAATCATGACCAAACAAAAATAAGTGATAATAAATAAATTTTTGGAATTTTATAAATTTTTTATTGTTTTATCTTGGATTTTTTATTTATTTTTATTAATTTTTGAAATTTTATGAATATAAAAACGGAATTCTTTTTATAAGACACCGTACACTGGATTAATAACGTAACATATAATGAGCGTTTATTGTCATATACACAATACCAATGAATACAAGATTGCGCCCCAATTTAGCAGAAACGGAGTTGCCCTTATTTAACAGATACGCAAATTTGCGAAAAGTTGTCAAACATCATATAATAAGGACCAAATGCGAAAACCGCGATAATTGGCAGGCAATTGAATTGGTATCGTAATAGTAGCGATGGTTAGGACGATATTCTGCCATGATGAGACTATTTGAATCGTTCATAACTGTTTATAGCGAATTGTAATTTACTTGGCAATCCGGTTAGATTAAAGGGTTGCTGTCATTAGGGTCGCATCAGCGGAGGACTCCTCGGCGTCTATATCGCGCTTGTTATCGCTGTTAATAACAGCAAGGGTTTGGATCAACTGAATAGTTCGCGACGTGTCTAGGACGAAATTAACGAAATACATATAGCGTCAAACGTTCTCGATTAATAAAATATCCGTGGTAACAATGTTAATATGGTTTATAACTAATACATGTTAAAGTTATGACTATTTCTGTTTTGGTCGCGCCAATGGGCGAAAAACTAGAACTGTTACTACAACATCTTAGTCACGACGTGGTTTGGGCAAATACATCAGCCAATAATGCTCCAATGGCAAAAAGAATGGTTGTCCCGTCCCAGTCGATCGTCATGTTGAGCATGCTATTGCGCGATAAAGCGGAGTTCGCGCAAAAATGCGTTCGAAAATTGTCGTAATGTTTGTAGCGACACTCGCCCGACGAGCGGTTGAAACTGGTCTAGTTGATCTCGCACCAACTTTACTTCAATTTGTTG
>JASANE010007572.1:0-14852 GCA_030248225.1 Trileptium ribeirensis
ACCTACTTGATTCAATTAATGTGCTGCTTGGGTTAGTGTTTACAACTGGCAACTAGCTTAATGTTAAAGGCTTAAGTTTGATGTTAGAGGTTAGGTTAATGTTGAACTAGGCTTAATAAAGGTTTAGGTTCCAGCTTTAAGATGTTGACTAGGTTTTGATGGTGGAGGTTAGGTTTGGTATTAAACAGGTTAAATTGAGGTTTAGGTTTGATGCTGAGGTTGGTTTAATCTTGAGGTTTGGCTTAATATCTGAGGTTGGTTGATGTTGGAGGTTTAGACTTAGGTTTTAATCTGAGAATCTAAAAGGGTTAGGTTTTAGGTTAATGTTTGGAGGTTTTGCAAGCTTGATATTACACAACTAGGTTGATGTCTAGAGGTTTGAGTTTCATGTTAAAAGGTTTAGGTTGATGTTGAAGGGTTGCAGACTTGAGATGTAGACTAGGGTTTTGAGTGTGAGAGGTTTTAAGTTTGGTGTTGACCATTAGGTTAATGTTGAAGGTTCCAAGGTTGATGTTGGCAGTTTAACTTTAATGTAAACTTGGTTGATGTTAACTCAGTTTGATATTAACTTCCAACTTTAATGTCGGCAGTAGGTTTGATAAAGGTTAGGTTAATGTTGAGAGGTTAGGGTTGATATAAAGGCTTAGGTTCATGAACTTAGACTAATATAAAGGTTTAGGTTAATGTTGAGGTCTTAGGTTAGTGCTGTAAAGGGTTTTAGGTTTAGGTTTGGTATTGAGGTTAGGTTTGGTTTAATTGAGGTTTTAGGTTTAGTGTTGAACTAACTTAATGTTGACGTTTTTAACTTTAAGTGTTGAAGGCTTGGTTAGTTTTATGGGAAGTCAAATATATTTTGAATATGGTAACATTTTATATCGTTGAAGTCGTCTCGTGGAGCTCAGTAGTTCGAAAATGGTTTTTCAGCCATAACTAGCTAAAGAGTCAAAATATCATGATAAATAAGGCACGGTTAAATTTGTCTCGTCATTCTGCGTGTATCTATGCTACTTATGTCTATTTTGCTCATAAAATTTTATTCTCGATTTTTCAACGTACCGGGGTTCGTTCCCCCTTAGTACTGCGGGCAAAATTTGAAAAATTTCAAAGTTGTTGGAATATGGTCAAATTTGGTGCCGTTGAACTCGCCTCGTCTAGCTGAGTCGAATGGTACCAAAATCATCGCTGTACGACGATTCCCTGATTTTTCCCCCAACCCAAGGAGTGCCCAAAAACTATTATGCATACCAGTGCAATTGTCGAAAAACCAGAAGAGTAGTCGAACAAGCTAACAGAATATGCTCTACAGTTACCAAGCTCAATCAGGGCACTAACGAGACTCTTTTGAGAACAGGAAAACAAAGCAAACACATGTTAGCTACTAACATACATGAGTGCTAATTATACAAATTAGCATTGAATAAAAAGAAAACACGAAAACAAGAAAATAGAAAAGCCAGGGGAGAGATGGATATAATAAGTGAATTGGTGACCAACTAGGGGATTTTAGATAAATTCGATGTTTTGGGCCCGTTTTGGACCGGGACCCCCTTGGTATCCCGGTAGAACTTAACAATACGTAAAAGAAAAAGAATGCATATATATGCAGCTAGCTATGCAATAATTACGCCGATACCGTTAAGAAACTAAAACCAAGATTCCCCCATTTCATAAAATAATATTAATATTATCGCGACATAACTTTACCTAGGATGTAGCCAAATTCACTTAAAATGTAAGACTAGATATAACTTTGCTTTGAACGTAGGCGAATTCACATAATATGGGAAACTAAATAACTATATGCTTGTTGCAAAATACCGTTGTGGTTTAAATTTGTTTATGTAAAGCTGCTAGTTTAACACAAAAATGATGTATTGCGAATGTTCCACAATTTAGCTCGAAAGCATAAAGTAGTTGTAAGATGTAGCATGGTTTACGAAAGCTCTCCGCTGTGTTTTACTGCCAGAGCAAACTCATGGGCGCACACAATTCCGACACACTATGTCTATGAAATAGGTGGGTTTAGATTTGATCGATGTGTTTTCAGCAATTGCTTTAAATTATTTGCTAGCCAGATCAAAACATAACGAATATTTAGATGATATGAAATAGATAAGCAATAAGCTGAGACTGTCAAATCTGTAGTTCCAGTAGCAGGAACCACCTGTACTGTAAAGATTTTTGGCCGGTTACCAGGTTATAGGTGGAAACATCAATATTCGACTTGATTTTGGTTTCAAAGTGGACATTATTTTATCCTAGCTATAGGAAAGAGATACATACCTAGCAATGCTTCTACCACTATATGCCGATCGTTAACTACAATGAATGAAACAAAATTGCATATACCGAACAGTGTACTCCCTTTCAAAACAGCTTTAGTAAAAAAACTTTGGTTTAGGGCATTAACCCAGCAACAGGATGATTGGCAACCAAGCAACAGGATAATCTATCTTTATCACTGTAGCCCGTGTGAGTCCTAACGTAATCTGGAATGCACAGTTTGAGCTAAGTCAAGTAACAATTTGCAATACGTATTAATATTTATGACTTTTCCCCAAGAAAGTTTTATTCACTTGATGAATAATACACAGTTACAACACACATGTAATACAAATAAACAATACACTTACATTGATCAGAACAGCAAAAGCTACCGATTGTCCAATACAATAATCTCTTTGATCTCCGATTGTAACTGAGGCCCTAAGCTTGCGTTGCAGCCCTTTAAATTAACTTTTGACACCCTAATTCTAGGAACCCGATCAAAAATTGGTTCTAAAATCTCTCTAACCCATTACATTTTAATTGTGAAATTCGCTCGCTAACATAAGTTTTGATTTTTGTGTTAGAGAAACTCCTTTTATGAAATTCTCGGAATCCCTAACTCACAACAATTTTTGAGATTTTTAAGAAAATTCAGCAGAAATACATTTACATATCCGCTAATGTAAGTGTAATCGTTAGGGCACCCAAGGCTAGCACTCAAATCCGATAGGCACCTAAGCTATAGCCTTGGCATACAAATTTTAAAATTTTATATTATTTTAAACTCTCTTAGTCTTAATAGTTTCAAGAAATAATAAAATTCTTACGGCCATATATGACCGACTGGATGGGTCCGTAAGTCCTTAACGGATGGGCCAATTGAAGCCAGCCAAACTTGGTATGAGTAATCTATAACATCCCCTAGGGCATTTGGCATTAAAATCCCATTTTGAACTAGATATTCCCCCTGACTACTTTATCACAATTTATCTAGTTTTTAAAAGTTTTGTTTTACTGTGCTGGGAAGATCTCAAAACTGTTGCGTTTTTCTGGCAAGTACACATATTACATATGACTTACACAAAATGAACACAACAAATCATTACACACATTTTCATCACATATGCAAAATTACATGTATTGTACACGACTTACACATAATAAAACACAGCAAACAACTTCACACATGTGAAAACTCATACACGAATTATTCAAGCGTTAACACACGAACTGTATGTATGCAGTAAACAAAATACACTGCACATACATTTTGCACACAGATGACGTAAAGCGTACGTTTTCCCACAGGAATGGTTCCCACAGAGGTTCATGGCGTATAGCATTTAATAAGACAATATGAAATAAGGCAAAACAACTTCTCTCATGTGAAGTGAAGTTAATGGCGTCGGCCCGTCGTGTTTGGGGTTCACGACTTACGTTCCCCGGCTTCACATGAAGGAAGTTGTTTTCCAAGGCAATAGACCGCTACAGCGCAAAAGTTTGTTATTATTGGTTTGTGAAAACTGGAGTTGTCATAACAACCTCTACTGATTTAAACGTCTTTTATAAACCCCGGGTAAACTACCTGCCTATTTACTCACGCTGTCAAAACTAGATGAGAGGATTATGGCTTGGGAATGCCGACCCTTAAAGGAAATAACCTTCCATCCCTGTTGAAATGGTCCATGGGTGGGGTTTGCTCCGTATGCTTTGTTACGGTATTGCCATATGCAGTAACTTCTGGCTTAGGATGTTCTTTGTTTGCATAGCTTTGTACATAAATGGCTCAGGGAATAGTACGTCTGGATCTATTGTCTTTTTGAGATAGGGATGTAATTCTGTTATTGAACAATCGAAAAGGGCCTGCTTCTACAAAATCAACTAGTCAAAGAAGCGGTGGTAACGCCGAATTGGACTAACGAAAAGAACACGCATAGTAAGATACTGGGATTACACCCCAATGGATTACTCACTCATGTAGTTATAACCACCGACCTCCCGAAGGATTCACAACTAACCTGCCTTCGACTACCCTAAACGTCCGAGCCGCGCGGAAATTTTCAACAATATAACGAAAATTGTCGAAATTGTCAGAATTGTCGAAAATGAGGTAAAAGAAAAATATACATTACATGCTGAATCTTGAATCTGAAACGATGTGCACTTACAAAACAAATACATTCAGTATGTAGTTAGTTGCAAAACATTGCGCAATAGAAGAGGGGGAGGTGAGGGATTAGAAAGGCTTCATGAACTGGCCCATAAGGCGATAAGGGTAAATACTTCCCCCATGAACACCATGCTTTTACTTAATAGTCAACGACATACAAAGCCCTAATGTATGCAATGATTAAAAAACTAACACCGTAGAATCACTGTAGACAATAAATTTTTGGATATTTGGATCAAAGTAAATTATCACAAGTTGTCCGTGGGATTTATATAAACTTTAATTGCACTATGAACGTAGGAAATAACGTGGAATAATATTAAAATGCCTAAACCAACTAAAATTTTTGATAATGGCAATAGTGCGCGAAGGCTGTCGGCCAAAAGGTGTGTCGGCAACACGGAGGAGAGAACGATGGAAGACGGTAAATTTTTGAATTTTCCTGGAATTTATTATGTGTTTACCCAATTTTGCCTATTTGTCTCAATTTTCTACAAATTTCTTATTATTTCTGTCAAATATTCACAAATTTTCCGCATTTTTTGCCAATTTTACCAAAATCTTCCTATAGCCTACCACAGATGGGGATGGAGTTGTGGAGTGCCGGCCACGAATGTGTCTTCGTGGTCTGCCCTTTACGGGGGACAACCCTTCCACCCTATGCACACCTGCGAAAAGGCTTTTTGAATAAATTTTTATCTATGCTAAGTAGATAGCATATTGGCATGGCTGCCCGCTATAGCTAGTTTTTCGGAGAACATGACGTCCTTGCGTTATAGAGAATAGGTTTATATTTGGGACTACTGCGATAATCATTTGCGGCCGGTACGTATTATACCACATATAACTTCATGCGCCTGCTAAGAATACCTGTATGACGTCTGCTTAAAATGGCATATGTTAAAATCGTCTTATCGACATGTTTTGTACTGCTAGTTTCTTTTCACATTTGAATTAAAATTTCCTTCTAAATTTTACATTCAATGCACATTATGGAGATCGGTGAGTATTTATCGTTTGTGTAACACATTTATGCAGATGATATGTTAAAAGACTGTTCCATTTAGCGTGCAACATGTACTGTTACTGTATGTGTTTTCATGTCATTCCCTGGAAGACACGTCATGGGCTGTAAACATTGGCTATCAAATCATTTGATAGATACGGTCATAGCTGTAACTTCGTCCGGACACATTTGGCTGCTGAGGTATTGGATCCCTGGTTTTAATAAGATACGACATTTGTTTGTTAAAGCTACCATATCTTTTGGTATAAAACATGAAAACCAAAACTTTATCTGTATAGTCGCATTGGATAGTACATTTGTACTTTTCGGCTGCCAATGTTATATATGTGCAGAGGATATTAACAAAAATTTATTCATTCGGCCTGCACGTTGGTTGCTGCTTTTTCATCTGTAATTCCCGGATGAGATTTCGCTTCAAAACCTGGTTTGTAAATATACAGCATGAAGTGTTCATATAGATTTGCCTTTCTTATAAATGTGACGTAGAATTACCAAAGCATAACATATGGGTGGTAAAGCCCGCGTCAGCGTAAAAGGAGAAAAAAGTAATCGTGTAGCGTAAGGACGTAGAAAGTTGGCCGAGAACCGTGCCCATTGATTACATTACTGGTCCTGGTTAACCAAACTACATATCCATTCGTTTTAATAAGAATTTCCACTAAACATTGGGTACTTAAACCTTGGTCGCATCGGCGTAGCGGCAAGCTGCCAGTTACCAAATTGTGGAGAGGCTTCGAATAAAATTATAAATTGTCTATTGTTGAAAAGTGGGGGTTTGCTTGAGTTATAGTATAAATGTGTAATCTAAACATGATATATAGCTGAATGTCAAAATATCGTTTCGAACATTTAGATGACCACACAGCGCGTTGAAAACAGACTGTTTGGTCTAAAAATTGCGATCGTACAGCTTTTTACTCTCGCGAAGGAATTTCACTTTGTAAATAAGTTATTTTTAAGCGAAACCATCGCGCTAATCGCTTCATATTTTTAATATATGTATCATGGATTATCCACTTAGTTTTTGTGGGCTGGTGTACTTCGCACAAATTTCTATATCATTTCCAAACTTGCATTTCCTCAAAAAATAGAAATTTATATTTTACTGTTACTTGTATCAACCACTTATAAGTGAAAATCAATATTTGATTGCTTTAGTGCATGACGTAGGCAATGTGTGGTTGCCGTTACTGGCGTTTTCATAGGTAAACACTGAATATTTTATTCAAGTAATATGATCGCAGCCTTTGTACATAGTTATTATACTGTATACAGCAGGGAATAACCGGAACCGAAATTTACCGGAACCCGAACCAGCAACCGGAACCGTTCATTTAAACCGGATCCGGAACCGGAACCTGGTCTTCGAAATTTATATATAGTAAAACAGATGATGGAAGAAATGAAGGTATAGTGGATTTAAAATGCATTAAAAATAACTTTTACATTAAACTTAATGTATTGCGATGGTATTATTGCCTTTCTGAAACTTTAAAAAGACTGAGGAAGCTAATGATGTTTATTTATCGATCAAATATGTCGGGTTTTGGATATTCAGAGCAAAAAATATCTTCCACTATACACCATTGCGTATACTGCGTCAAATCGAATGTGCTTACAAAGCTTGGAGCGTAGAATACACACTTTCGCTCTGTCTCGAGTCGCCTCCCTTTACTACATATACGTTTGTTGCATGTTCTTCTGTAGGAAACTTAAAATTATTGGTTTATATGATTCTAAGAGAAAATAATATATAGAAGGTAATTTTCTGATCAGTGGTCAGAGACACTGTTTAGGCTAGCGTTGGACAAACAGTGTCCGTCAGTTAGATCATAATGATGATGATAACTTTCTAATCAGAATGCTATAAATGAGACAATGTGATGCTGCTCGCACAGTTTCAATAAATACAGTTCATTGCCAAGAAAGCAGTTTCCAGCAGCTTTGCAGATAACGTTACTTCAATTTCACCTGATTTACAAAGTTTAAAGCGCACCGGCTGGTGCTTGACGCAATTTATGTTAGCCAAGCATAGGCTAAGTACTTCTGCGTAAGCCACACTCTGTTACCGAGTTGGACCGGTTTAATTCAAATGTATCCCACAGACTTCTGGATGTGTAAAATAGCTGCTACAAGCATCGACCTGGCTTTGATTTAACAAACTCCTGCAGGTAATTATGAAAAATTCCTGCTAAAATTATGTGCCCTACTTACGTTTCACACGGCAAATTGGTTAGTTAATCTTTTCTTTGGCTCGGTTGTATTGGAGTTTGATCATTGTATAATATATATTACATATGTTTAGATTACAGGATGAAGCAAAAAACGTGGAAAATCTCAAACAAAATTTTTAAGCCGGAATTCCGGTGCCGGTATGGTTTTTGCCCTTTGCCGGAACCGCAACCGGAACACAATTTTCGCCGGAACCGGAATTCCGGTTTCTCCCTGGTATACAGCCCGCCATAATTTTTATAAGTCAAGCATTTGTCGGCGGGTTATTGATATCATGCGTTTTCCTATGCCGATGGCGTGTAGGTTTTGAAAAACACCTTCAATAATATCAGTTTTAGTAGATATTTTTGACATTGTGAGTGGTATATCCCACACCTATAATCTCATTAACTGCATTAACCCGCACGATGTTTTTCAGAAATGTTTTATTGTTTTTGCTACAAGATTTGTTTGAATACGATTTGCAAAGATAACAATTGCAAAATCGTTTTTAGATGGTGGGGCATATATTGCTATAACGTATAACAATGTATTATCCATCTCTGCCGTTTTCTAATTAAGTTGTCCAGACCTTTATTTATTCTGTAATTAAATTTAATTACGTGATTATTTTCATTAAACTTGGCGTCACTCAAAGTACTTTACCTGTCGGTATTTATGATAACGATGGCCAGGTAACTCATGGACACTCCCGTATTCGCAGCGTCTGCAACATGTGGTCACAGTTTTGTTTATACGTACAGCTTTTTGTAACATCGAGAACATCATATTATGTTATCAGTTGTTAGTTAATTTGTGTAATAATATTTAGTTCTGACGGTTGTTTGTGCCCCCGTGAAATCTAATTTGGTGTGTAACGTTTATTTATTTACTTTTCAGAAAAACGTGTTGTATCATTTTGTTGTGACTGCAATCTTCGCCAGCCTGCTAATTCGATTCGACAAAGTTCGTTGTCGTCATGGGATGGGACAGTGACGACGAGGAGTCGAAGCGGTCTGGTCCTCGTGATAAATTTTCACGGGAGAGACCCGTTGATTATGGAACGTCAGTAGCCGGGACGGTGACAAGTCAAACTGCGACTGGGGGCGCTATTCCAAACACTACAAGAACTACTGCGGCTAACTACGGCACTGCGAATGGGAGGGACCCGGCGAAGCCGCCTTCAACACCGATACAGGCAGCTTCAACTGGCAAAGCCAACTACGGTACGCCTCTTCCGGTGGCCAACGATGCGATGACTGGTCGGAAAAGGGCTCGTGATTGGGACGCTACCGGAACTGATTTAGGTAAAGAATGTTATTGGAGTAATATACCATATTTTGCTTTTGTATATTCTGTCTGAATCGCATGTTTGCGTTTGCATATTCTGTGCGCTTTATTCTAATTAAGCGGAGCGAAGCGAAGCGCTTTTGTTTTCGTCATAGGGTAAAAATTCGGCACCGTCTGTCCGTCCGTTGAACTCCTCAATAACTACTGGGCCTATTTTAAAAAATTTTTTGTTTGAAAGGCCTGATATCGGACAGGTGCAAGATATATAGATTTTGTCAAAATTTGCTTTAGATAATTAGTAATTACCTAATTAGTTAAGCTTGTTCGTCTATTTTTAGCATTTTCAAACAAAAATTGCATATTTTTCAATAAATATATATATAATTAGTGTAAAGTTATTATTTTGGTGCATATGCTACATCTCGCCGTGGTGATTACTACTATTCGAGTAAGTTAAAACATGCTAATTAGTTAAATAGCTAATATCTAATTGATTATATTAGCTTGTTTTTTGAAAATTTTCAAAGTGCCCAGAAACGAAAAATAAATATTGCACACGAGAGTTTTCGATGTCGCTGGTCATGACTATGTAGATTTTAAAACTATGATTTTATCATGGGTGCTAACTAGTTAATTAACCAATTAGTTGATGTTACTAAATTAGCTAATTTTTTAGCTAGCGAGCTTTTGTATGGTGGATTTGACATCAATTACCTAAAAATATCGTTACTTATTTGAGAATTTGCAGAATGAAAAATCTCCACTTCTGATACCAAAAATAGCCAAGCGTGGGCCTGTACGTTTCACGCGTTGTTAAATTGATACGATGAAAGCAATGGTGTGGAAAAAATGTAAACGCACGAAAAACTTTTCTGAGTATAAAATTATTGCCAAAAAGTGTACTACAGCCATTTTTTCATTCAGGAAAAACCGTGAACATAAAATTTTAACTAGTTGTGATCGCAACAAACTTTTTAAATATGTAAACAATAAATGCTTTAGTAAGAGTGGCGTAAGTGCATTGAAAACCGATCAAGAGGATCTCGTAACCCAGGATAAAGAACGGTCCGAAATTTTAGCTAAATCATTTCAGCAAGTATTTACGATCGATGATAGTAGTTCGTCAGCCATTCAAGAGCCACTCTGTGGTTCCTCTCTTTCTTGGATTACTTTCACTCCTGCTACTGTTCATAAGTTTATGGGGAAATTAAAGAACAAAAACAGTCATTCGCCAGACTTCTCACAATTCTTCCTGAAACAGCTTCGAGATGTTTTGTGTTACCCATTATCGCATATTTTTGAGCAATCTTTTTTAAATGGTGTTGTTCCTAGTGCTTGGTTATGTGCTGATGTTGTTGCTATCTATAAAAAAGGATCAGCTGCAGATCCTATGAATTATCGGCCTATTTCGTTATTATCAAATTGTGCAAAAATTATGGAATCGATTATAAATTCGAACATTTTATGTTACTTACACGTCAATAATCTTGTATCTACAGAACAACATGGCTTTTTAGCTAAAAAATCGACATGTACACAGCTTCTTGAATGTTTTAATGACTGGTGCATTTCATTAGATATAGGTAATTATGTGGACGTCGTTTACATCGATTTTGCTAAAGCTTTTGACACCGTTTCTCACGCAAAATTAATTGGAAAACTAGCATTGTTTGGTATAGAAAACCATCTGAAATTATGGCTCAAAGCATTTGTGACAAATCGAAAATTTCGTGTAAAAATGAATAGCACGTTTTCGTCTTATTACGATGTGACTTCCGGGGTACCTCAGGGAAGTGTATTGGGGCCTACACTGTTTCTATTGTATATAAATGATATTGTTAATAAATTATGCGATGTCAACTGTAAAATATTTGCTGATGATGTAAAATTGTATGTTCATTGTTCTTCAAGTAATGATTATGTCGGAAGTGACCGTTTGCAAAGAGCCTTATATGCTATTGAGGAGTGGTCACGCAAGTGGCAACTCTCAATTTCATCGCCCAAATGCAACTTATTACGTTTAGGTAAGTCTCCAACTAATGCTGAATATGTCCTAAATGGTGAACCAATTTCGTTAGTAGAACAATGTAGAGATTTAGGTGTCATAGTTACAAATGATATGAAACCAAATGCTCACTGCGTCATGCTAGTTTCAAAAGCATATAAGGTTATAAATATAATTTTCCGCTGCTTTTTTACTTCTGACGCTAAGACCCTATTACATGCTTACATCACTTATGTGAGACCACAACTAGAATATGCTGCCCAAGCATGGTCTCCGTGCTACCTAGGGGATATAGATCTAATTGAACGCGTTCAGCGTTATTTTACGCGCCGTCTTTATGAACGAAACAACTGGGTGTATGCACCATACACAGAGAGACTACAAAAATTAAGCCTTGAGCCATTAGAACTACGCCGCTTACACTTTGATCTCATTATGGTTTATAAATGCTTGTATAAAAATGTTAATGCTTGTCAACATTTATTTACCCTTTCTAATGTTGAGCATACCAGAGGTCATTCAAAAAAACTGGTAAAAAAGAAATTTAAAACCAATATTCTGAAACACTCGTTTTCTGTTCGCGTTATCGATGCATGGAATTCACTACCTGAGTATGTTGATGGTAAACCATTCATACAATCGTCATGCCTTAATACATTTAAATCATTATTAAAAAAAGTCAACCTAGACCATTTTTTACATTACGACAGAAACCTTTAATCAGATATAAGAGGATTAAACCCTATCTGATTTATTTTTTTATTTAATTACTGTATGCTATATGTGTACATTCTTTAAATAAAATCTTGTTGTTGTTGTTGTTGTTTGCGTTGTATACACGATGAAAGCAATGGTGTTTGCGTAGTATACGACTACACATATGTGTTTATTGTTTTCTCTACGACCAAAAAGTTGTCTGACCGGATTCTCATTTTTAATCAACGCTGTGATATGTGTCGATCAATTATGAATGAGATCATTGACTTGGTTTTAAATTTTAAATAAATGACCTTACTAAATACGCATATGTACGTATGTAGAGTCGTGTTCGACAATGAGATAAGTTATTTTGTAGGTGGAAACAGGACAGGTCGTAATGAAGGCGGTGGCGGTGCATTAACAGCACCTACAATGATGACAATTAAACAAGTTAGTTGATATGAATTTGTCACTTTTTGTTTGTACTTCTCAATCAAGTTAATTTTCTTACCGAACGTATTTGTTTGAGCGTCGAGAAGTACGTACGAGACACTGTTATTTCTCACAGAGTGAGTTTAGTATTATTTTGTTTCTGGCAAATCGTTCAAAAGTAGTTTAGTGAAAAATAAAAATCGTCAGGTTTCCTATTCGTGTCCAAAACCAGGTGATTTTGCTATCCTCGAGAAGGTACTGAGCATTTATCAAAAAGATATTATCATTAGCATACAACTTTTATATGTTTATGATGTGGGTCAAAACTGCCTCTAAATATAAGCCTCAGCCATATTGGCACTTTGTTGAACTAAAATTTTTGTCTGTTAGATAAAAATAGATTTTTGACTTGGTCGGTCCGGACGAAACCGCGGTAAGGTTAGGACCGAAAAATTTGCTGAGGTTTCATCACTAGCCGAGAAAGACCAGTTTTTTCTATGAGACTATTTCGATTACTTTTCTACGTCAGTAAGAAACAATTTTTTAGTTCTTGGCAACCCAAGATGATACGATAAGCGACGAAGAGGCGATTGCTAAATACCAAGAGTACAAACTAGAATTCAAGCGGCAACAGCTGCATTCGTTCTTTGTGGCCCATAAAGAAGAAGAATGGTTTCGTCTTAAGTGAGTGTTGTTCATTGTAATAAAAATTACGGTATACATTAGCCGTAAACCAGCAAACTAGGGAAGATAGTGGTGGCTGCTTTGAACGCATTTCGGCTTTGGTGTTTTCAGAACGTGGTGAAAAGTAGTGGAAATTGTGGGTTGCAGGGATGAAATCTTTTAAATTCCGTCTGCGTGTGTGTGCGATCGGCCATAACTCGGAAACGACCTAACCGATATAACCTAATTTTCGAATTTTTTTCTCTTGTTTTATTTAACAGTAGAATGATAAATGTCGATGCCTCCTTTTTGTTTTTGATTGAGGCTCCGGTTCATAGGGTATGAGGTATGGCACCCCCGTGGTTCCTCGACTCAAAATTAGAAAATTTGTTCTGACGTCCTGGGCTGCTGAAAACAATTTTACTGTTACGTCTTGGGAGGCTGATAGCTTGCACTTGGGGTTTTGGGGCATGGGAAACTTATCTCTGGTGGTAGTTTTGTTCTAACTTTGCGGTATTGTGTGATATCCACATATAGCATGTGGACAAATGCTATCGAGAGCTGATTGGCTGTGCACGCAAAAAGCATAGGTATACCTATGCTTGACTACGTTCTGCAATCTCGATAGACTTACTAATTGTTATATGTACGGCTACATTGTCAATGTGCCGGAAGCTATGGTCGCGTTCACGGCTTAGGTTAATTTATACTGTTGTTTTTACATGCCCTAAATTAAGTAGCACAACATTTGTGTATCTAGTACTAGTGATGAGCAAAAAATCCGGACAAGATTTCATATCTGGATATTATCCGCGGCGTCGGAGTATCCAGATGATACATATATTCTAACATAGCATCGGCTGAGCAGTTGCGAAATTCTACTGGTGGAGAAGGCCAGTAATAAACTGTTTACAGATATGTTTTTCCTATAACCTCTTGAGAAGAGATTTTGTAGTGGGAACTACATATTGTGGGTTTAGGTGGTTCTGAATTTGACTGTGGGTGTAGTAGCGGATTTAGCGAAGCGAGCAGAGTTTCCAACGATGGTAATATTTGGGAAAATCGTGAAAAATTCTTTGTCTATAGGTGACTCGTCTTTCTTTGACTGGCTGAATGAATTTCGATAAAATTTTTGTTTGATAGAAAAAGTAATGACGATGTGCCCTTTAGTTGAACTCTAAGAGCTCTGATCCCATCTTGCGGGTCAAAATGGTAAAAATTAATGGACCTTCACCAAATTTGGAAACACGAGTTACAGTGTTTTGCAACTTAAATCTGGCGATCCAGTCTACAGCTTTGCCCAACATCAGTTTTTTGTAGGACCATTCTCTGGGCCACTTTAGCATCGACGAACTCGATTTCCAGAATATATAGTTTTTATTTGCCAGATTATGTGTTACTATCGCGGCATCAAAAACGGTATATAGGTTTATCGGGACGCTGAATACAAAGGTTTAGTCATCTAGAGGCCACAGAGAATATTTCATAGCTTTTCAGTGGTTTAAGGTCGACTAATTCTATTTGTTTAGTTGGTTGGTTGGATATATAATTTTTCAAAAGTGAATTTTTCACTGTCGTAGTGTGAAAAATTTTAGTCATGTGAAAATTTAGGGAATAGGTCGATTTTAAAATAATGCTCAGTGGTGTTGCATATTGTCCTGATAATTTCCAAATTCAAACAAGATGTTCAGATGCCGCAAACTTGCACTCTTTGTTCTAAGTTACGTGTACAACCTCAGCTGTTTGGACTTTACTCTTGCACAAGTTAGCAGTTTTTAGACAACCTCGCGTCGCTGGCTTCCAATGTTGCTTGAGTAATTGAGAAGATATACCCGATTGTTGTGCTCGCAGTGTGCAAGTACATAGAGAATGAATTGCCACACAAAATGAGACCAAAAACATCTATGTGGCTTGAGTGGCTACAGAGATATTACCATTTTCGAGTATTTGGCGTATCATAAGGTCGTTTTAGGAGTTGACCCAAACCTAACGCCTAGGGAACCGCGTTGCAAAGCATTATGTACAATCTTATAGCTCTACAAAATAACCCTACTGGCAATAGACGTAACTGAACGAAGAACAAAAAA
>JASANE010007573.1:0-62739 GCA_030248225.1 Trileptium ribeirensis
CATTAGTGCCAAAATACAATACGAAAACAATAATACAGAATATCGACACAACTGCTTAGGCACTGATTGGTGTCATTCCATAAATAATTTCATCCTCGATGTAGTTACAAAGTGGGATCAAAAATAATATACAAAAACGAAACTATCTGCGTAACCGCTGAAGCTGCATACATGGGTGTTATTATTACGTTTTGCAGAGCAATTTATTTTTTACATATCTGCACATAACGCGCTGCTATTTCATTATTTAGAGTGCAGAGTTGAGTTAAAATGAGTTTTAGAATGGGCTCATTAAACCTAATCAGGGTCATCGCAACATTGGAATGGGTACGCCTTTCAAACCTCAAGAAAATGTATAATAGTGAAGTTGGATTCTACATAGTAAAACTATCGTATTCAGCGTGCTTGATAGGCGAAGGTAAAAACACTCAACATACCTAAATTTGAAAAATCGCTATTTCTGGCAAAGGGTCGATGAACTATTATCAGGTTTACATCGGCCCAGGGAGTGGCCCCACAAAAAAGTTGTGCTCAGCAATATTGTAGATCTCGATAAGCTGATTCTGCATCCGTTTTTGGTGATTTGATGTTATCCGTTTTTGAAACACGAATTCCCCGTGCCGCGAGATATGGACCAGAAACAGTGGTATCCGTATGGCCAGATTTCTCGAAGAACCGTGGAAAACTGTTTTGCCATTTTGACCCAGCAGATGAGGTTGGACCTATTGGAAGTACAAGTCAAAGGTTGTTATCACTTTTTCCTATCGAATAAAAAAATTAGTCGAAATTCATTATCAGAAAAATGAATAGCTTGTGAATGGCAGCGACAAAATAGAAATTTTCACGATATTTCCCCCTCTAGCGCCCTCAGCGGAAACTCCGCTCGCTCCATATCAATTATGCAGTCTATCATTCGGGATAAAAATCAAATTCACATGTATAACCCAATACATTAAACCATGTATATCACATGTATATTTTTCGTTGCAAGCGTTCTACGCTGGACTGTATTAAAGGATTGTTGTGCGTGCATGCTTCACATTAAGATGCGTGCTCACATTGTACACAGGCTACGCAAAGCCTGTCACGCTCGTTACACTGCAGTTGTCGCTACGTTGTAACGGTGACTTTAACTGTCGGTACAAGTTTCTTTCGACAGCTTAATTTCAGGGCGGATTTTATATGGCTTGTAACAGCAATGTTTGAAATTGAATGCGCGTTCTTGAACGACAACAATGGTTTCCACACGGCAGTGTAATGATGAAAACAACCTTTGCGGTGCAGCTGTTACATGAATCGTACGAGTTTCAACCAATGTACCGAGAATGTTGTACAACAGGTGCTAACTTTATTACGCAAACTAAGATTGTTGAACGCTGGTGTAATGAACAATTTAATCTTCGCCCTGCAGCCGTTACCTAAGCTAGCCTAACTTTATAATACGTAATGAAACAAATGGCTGTAGGCCTACGTACCTGGAAACGTGATTAGCGCAAGCAGACTCTATGATCCATTCATGCATGTACAGTACACGCCAGAAATGAGTGTTACATTTCGAACGAACGAACGAACATTCGAAAACAGTAAAATCGAACAAAATTTATTTATTCTCGAACAATTGTCGATCAAACTTCGACCAAATTTAAAAAAGTGCGCCAAAATCTCGAACACGTCTCGAACAAAATTCGAACAATATTTTGAAATTTACCAGCGAAGATCAACGAAAAACAGCAATCTTATTCCTGTCGACTACTGTAATTGGTGGTTCTTAAGATAAAGCGCCAACCTATTCGAAGATTTTTGTTACTTGCGACATCACACAACAATTTCCCTAGAAGAGTTGAGATCTCAATCATTTTTTATCTGTTTTGCGAATGTTCCTCTTACAAGCTTTGGCTAGGTCTAAGATAAAGGTACGAGGCCAAAGTATCAAACGAATTCATTCATTTATGGACTACTATATCATGCGGCGGTTATGTGGTTTGTTTACATAGCTAGATTTCAGGTGTTGAAGTTCAATTTTTTGCTTAGTTTTGTCGAATACAGCAGCTTTACAAATGAATCGCTTAGTCGGCAGAGTGCCTGGTTGCGGATCCCACGCCGGAAGGTTGTCGGTTCCAATCCCACACAAGCCCAACTTTTCTGCGGCTGCTTTTCATACCACCTTGTCTTCAATCTGCTATAGAAAAGCCTAAAAATGAAGAACTGTTTACCTAACATTAATACAGCCCAATTTTCGCGGTAGTTGGGAATTCGTCGATGGAGGCGCTCAGAGTAAATTGCATTGTTCACTACCAACAAGCAAAACAGTTCCTTAGTGAAAATTCGAATTTTAGGGCACTTTGTGAAATTTGATTTTTTTTTTACTTTAACACAACTTTTTTATTACCGTTCATTATAGGCTGCATCAATTGAGGCGTAGTCATTGAGAAATGCTCTACAAATCCGGCCACTAGTGTCCACTTACTATGCAAAACTTATGAAAACATACGTGAGATTCGTCCAGCCTCATTTAACTCGACAAATTGAGGTTAGTCGCATATCGATATAAACTAACCGAAACGTTGTAGATGCGTAAATTTGAGCGGATATACCTAGGAGCAGACGAAACTTACCGAAGTTAATGGAGGCCAAACTGGCGGCTAACCGGGTGCCTAGACAACTTTTTTAGTCGGGTCGGGTACCAGAGTAGCGATTTACTACCCGATGCTCGTGCTTTTTAACAAGGTTGCAAAGGATCATAAGTACGTAACTATATTGAGGACTATTAATCTAGTTAGGTCCATATTACATCTTGTAACTAAGTTACCGATGCAACATTTTTGTGCCTAGGTACACGGTTGTAACTCAGTGTTTGTGATATTGAAATGTGATGTAACTTAATTAAGCGACGTAACCTAGTTACACAATTCTCATTTTTACACGTTAAACAGTGGTGTAATACAATTACACTAACGTGTAACACCACTGTAACAACATGCAACTGTGTGACTGTTACATGTCTATAATGCTTTACAAAAATTTGCAACTCAACGCAGCAGCGTAGCTTTGTTATGCAGGAGCACATTCAACGTAGTCATATCGTCACGCACATTTCTGTGTGAAAAACGCAATATAGACTACTAACACGGGCGAGGGTGAACCGGGGCGAGGGTGAACCGGGGCGAGTGTGGTTTCATTTTTAAGCAATCATTGTTTAATCACTCGTAAACAGGTTGCATTTGATACATATACCACTCTTAAGGCTCCTGAACCCTGAATTCACTGAAAATCCTAAAACTCGTCGACCTTAAACCCATCGAAAACAACTGAAAATTCATCCAGTATTCTGGCCTGTCCACAGCCCACCGAAAAAATGGGGGCGGGGAGACCATTTTCAATCTCGGGACACTTCAAAGTTGGGAAGGGGTGAATTTCGTTAAAATTTCTAAATATTTCCATATTTTCATGTAGATTTATGCCGTTAATGTACAGTCACGGCCAGAAATAAGTACAAAATAATCGGTCAAAATTTCATTCAATTTTGATTAAACGAAATTTAGATCGATTTCGATCGTTTTCAAGTTTCGCGCAATTAGATAAATTTTAATATTTTAAAATTTCGATTTCGATCAATTGCGATTAAACGAATTTTCGATCGATTGTGCTTTCGGTCGTTTTCGATTGCACTTATTTCTGGCGATGACTGTATTTCCTAGCTATAAAACGATGTTTTAGCATTAGGAATAGTGGTAATATTGATGTTTAAAAAACATTTTGCATACAAAAAGCATACATCTTGAGACAAAAAGTTTTGGATGCAGTTGAACATGGGATTTCGATGGAGTGGGGGGACGGGACGGACATAGGGGATTTTGAAAGTGGGGTCCCCCACTGTGGACACGCCAGAGTAGTTGTGCTGGTCTCTAGATAACCAAGCTACCGTATTCAGCATACCGAAACTACTCTTATACAACTATTTTTGATACCATGTACCAAACTACTGAAGACATACTATTTTCTGGAAATCGTGTTCATTGACCCTAAACCCAATGCAAACGTCTAAAAAAGAATAAGATACTCGTGCTGGACTCTAGATAATCAATCCATCGTATTGAGCATCCCGGAAAACCTATAAACAATAAATTATTCCTGTCGTCTTGGACACAAAACATAGCCATACAAATGAAAATAGACTACATTTCGACAATTGGGTTCGTGAGCCGTAAAACCATCGAAATCCCATGAAAAGGTATAATATAGTCAAGTTAGAGTCCAGATAGCAAAGCTGTCGTATCTAGCGCGTTTGATAACCTAATAGGGACTCACGGTAAGGTGAGACACGCAATAACATGGCGAAAGTTGAAAAATCGCTATTTCTGGCAAATGTCGAACCATAATCGGCCCCACAGCGGCCCAGAGAGTTGTCCCACAAAAAAGTCACGGTCAGCAAAGTTGTAGATCTCGATAAGCTGATTCTATTATGGCCTCGATTTTTCGATGTGACATGGGCTGCGAAACACTGGTACCCGTATGGCTATATTTGGCAAACAACCCTTAAAAATCTGTTTTTGCCATTTCACCCCGAAGATGGGCTCGCAGGTGTTCGCGTTCAAGTAAAGGACACATCCTCGTTACACATGATGTTTTTGGTAATGAACAAACAAATTACCAAATCCATTCGTCCAATGATGAGTTATGAATGACAGAATCAGAAAAAAACAAAATTTTCGAGATTACCCCCTGGCGTCCTCAATGGAAACTCCGATCGCTCCGTTTCAATTAATAAACATTTTCATCTCAATGTTACAGTGATAAATTAGAACAAGTATGCTGGACTCGTACATGAGCTAATGTGTTGTACAGAACCATATATCTTCCAGCTACATTTAAACTACCTGCATATTTCTAGCGCGATGAATTTGAGGAAGCGAAAACAAGGCGCTGACCTTATGGCACTTGGGGTGCTCAAAATACACGGCAAGCCTTCTTCTCCAGACCTGGGAAGAACCCTAGTTCGGAACTGTAGGAACTGAACTAGTATTCTGGGGGAGAGTTGAACTTGTATTCCATGGGAAGACAATTCGCTAAGTATGGATTTCACCATAAGGACCATAAACTACTGTAACTGTCAATGACTGACTGCAATTATAGATAAGAAAAACAAAATTTAAGCAATTTAGCCAAAGCAAAAAACGACAGAGTTTTAACTCGACAGAGAAAAACATGCTGACAGAAAAGTACTTGCGGTCTTTCGGGCATGAGCTTGAAATATGCAAAATTTACCTAAGGCAATTGAACTGGGGACACCTGGCAGATCGAAATACCTGGTCTGTATACTTCACTATCCATCTTTAACCCAATTTGAAGAAACCAGAACCCAAGACACTTCAACCATTCTTGAGAAAGTATAGGGGTCATTTCACGAAACCATGTACTTTTGAAACACCACTTTTTGAAGCCAAAATGAAACGTTTTCGAATGTACAGTGTCTAGACCCCTTCCGATGTAAAAAACCCTGAATTTTTCGAATATCGAGGTCTCTATGCAAAACGAGCTACCTGAAACCTGCTACAGGGGTTGGAAAGGGCCCCCCTGGGATCAAATTTTAATCCGAAATAAGTCATTATTCTGTAGTGTTGACGGAGTGACACGCGAACCATGGTCTGTTTTTATGCAAGTCCATCCAAAATGGTCCTAGTCAAGCCATTTGGAGCACTTGCGACCTAAAATTGATGCTGCTAGGGCATTATTGGGGTTAAAATCGACCAATTTAGAACAAGCCTGTCGCAGAAGTTTTTCTAGCGCAACGGAGACAGCACCTACAGATACCATTTTATGCTCACAAACCAACCATGAGCGGGGGACGTCTGAGAAAAAATTTCAGGCAGATCCTTAGGCCTTGTAAAAAATGGCACCCCGATATGTTGAGTCGGGGGGGGCTACACCTCAGGTCGGGGGGCTACACCTCAGGTCGGGGGGGGCTACACCTCAGGTCGGGGGGGGCTACAGCTTCCTACAACATGCAACGCACCAAACTTTAGCTACTTCTATACATTCTAGATGTAAGCTGGTGTAAAACAAATACAATAGATCTATGACCAGTTTACATTTAAGTGATGATACCAAGGACAATGCGTGTAATAGATGTGCGGGCAGGCAAAAGGGTTTCCTAGCTGCCCAGTTAACAGCACGGCCCATATCATAGTGCAATGATGATGAACTTATATACTAATATGATTCTTGCGACCTTCGATTACTTTTATTATACATGCGGTCGGGGGGGCTACATTTTCATTAAAAATTTTTAATAGATGGGTCGATTCTAGTGGGGCTTTACTATGTTTATATCCGGCCTATTGTAAGACTGTATGCTAAATTTGGCTTTTTTAAATTTAAGTTTGGTCAGGTCGGGGGGGGGCTACCTTTTGCATACCCCATTTTCGGCATTTTATGACCTTCGACCTCATAATGAAATAACACATGGACAGACGCTGATATTCTTTTTTTTCAATAACACCTGTACTGATTGCTGTTACCGTTATATAGCATTTTTTTACGTTATTTACCAGCGTCTGAAAGCTGCCAGATTTGACCTTGGTCGGGGGGGGGCTACATGTCACGAAAAAAATTTTCGGAAGCTTGACGTCAGCTTCAGTGTCGATGCTTACTCCCAAGTTTTTCCGGAAAAATTAGCAAATACCAATGGATCACAATGAAATGAAAAACACATATATGTATCACGTGCTAGCGATACGGCGAACGTTTATATTAGGACATGTGTTTTTGGCTTCATTTGACCAACCCGGGTTGAGGGCCTCTGGCTCCTGCTATGTTTGGGGTACAGAGGTCCACCATACCTCGTTATGATCGTCGGATATGCTATTACTACATCTCACAGCGACATTAAATTTCCTTACAAAAGACTGGTGGTATGGGCCAAAAAGTGCCGATGTAGCCCCTCCCCCCGACTAAAATGACATGGTTTCGTGAAATGACCCATAGAGTTATAATGTATTTACTTCGTCCTCGAACAAGAAACATGTGGCCTGGTCTGACGCTGAAAAGCGATCGATAATGTGTTTGTAGCGGCAATGCATGCCTTTGGGAAAGCCTGCCGTCACAGGGTTAACGTGCTGCTGGAACTCGGTAGTGGGCTCGGCCCAAGTAAGCCTGAGGCGCGGTACGTTATAATGTTGGAAAAAAGAACAACTTAGAGCGGAGGTTCGGGGGCGGCAGCGCCTCGACTTAGGCTTAGTGTATGTCTCATATAAGGACCTTCGCTTAGGCTAAGACTAAGGCTTAGGCATAGTATATCGAGAACGGCATGGCCTGCATTCTATTTCCGCCCTTCAGGGTTACTTTGGTCGTGGGCTCAATATCTGATATCGCCTCGTTTTGTAGATGTAGCATAAGCCTCGGTGCTGTGCGTTGTAGTAGACATGAACTGGAATATCTGATGTCGCCTTTCTTATCCGTATATAATCCAGTAAGTAATCATTGCAAGTATCATGACAAATGCAGGTTAAAGCGCGATTAGTACCTTAACATTCTGGGCAGACTGCAAACCACGTCTAATTTCAAAATGCCGGCGACGAATACTTGTACTATGAAGAATCGTTTCGAGCGCACACCATAGCGATTCCAGATGCAAATTAAGTGGAAGAAGCTCGACTGCCTATAAATGAATCTATAATTATTATTTTGATTTAGTTATTACTTTGAAACGGTTACAGTAATATGCTGTCACGGGCAAAAGTATTTGCAGACGTGGACGGACGCAATTTCGTCTGGACACGGACGGACGTAATTTCACCCATCTTAATCCGTTTTGCGGTTAGTTTTGTCCGTGGCATCAGATCTATGTAGTTGGTGATTAGAATATGGCTGTAGGCTTTTGAAGTTGCCGAATACGGTAGAGGCAATTGTATATGCCAGGTACGTATCAAATAAGGCCAGTTTCCTAAAATTTTGGAATTTATTATTTTCAAGAGTTTCCGTATCTTTGAGCACTGGATAAACAAACAAAGGGACCCATGGTTTTATTATTTGACTGAAATGGCTGTAGCGTTGACCTTATTGTCACTGTGCCGCTGTGCTTGTGAGACTTGAAAGAGCCGCCTTTAAAACCTTGTAATAGACACTAAGCGTAGACTAGTAGCACTCGCTCTGTTCCCTCTCGCTGCTCGAGTAACTATAGTACTCACTAAAAATGAATGCTTATAGCTCGACACTTTATGACTACTCGTTCGAAACAAATTAGTTCTAAAACAGAATTTTTTATTAATTTTAATAGTTTCGAAATCTCGAGCAAGCTTCCTGCTTGCGGCTCCTCTATGACTCGCCCGCGGGCTAGTACTGAAGTACACTACCCGGCAAAAATGACTGTCGCTCGCTGGAAATAAATTTGTTCTAAAAATACAATTTACTATTAATTTCACTGGGCTGTCCATTCACTGAAAATTTTACCAGGGGGGGCAGCATGAACAGGTGGTTCCTGGTTCCGAGCCGGGGGTGCCCGATTTTGCCAAGAGAAAAACTGTTAAAAATCGTGTCATAAACCCTGCCAAAACGCTATTGGTGAAGAGAAAAAGCTGTTTTGAAGAAGAAAATTTTAACAAAACTTGCGAAATTTTGGCTTAAGGAACGATTTTTAGTACAAATCTTGATCAAATTTTAGGTATTTTGTACCGATTGGAAACAAAATATTTTTCAAGAGCAATGAAACGGAGGAAGCCCGAAATTTTTCCAGGGGGCATGAACCAGGAGCTACCTGTTTTGCACCAGGCAGAACCGAAATATGCCAATCCCCCCAAGTTGGAAAGCTTAGTTTAAATAGTTTCAACACCTGTTTTGTATTAAGGGGAACTGAAATAAGCCACCCCTCCCCACAGGTTGGAGAGCTTAGTTTAAATAGGTTCAGAATCTCGAGCGAGCCACTCGATCGAAATGCGACGGTCCTTTCCGTGAGTACTTTATATAGTATTCATAATTAATAAATGACCTTATAGAACCACTTATGAATTAATTTTTAGTGCAGCAGCAGCACGCCTGTCTTACAACACGAATAGTGTACATTTTAATAATTTATATTTGAACACCGACCATGACTAACTTTTACAGCATTAATATACGGCGCATAATCTTTGAGCACGCGCAGAGCCAACGAAACATTGGGCAACGGCTTGGGGTGCCTCGCGAATTGGCCGGCACCCAACCCGGTGACGTCTATATCGGGTGGATTAGCGTACATCTGCAGAAGCAAAAGATAAACCTGAGCATCTTGAACACGCCCCGATGTCGTTGAATAGTGTTGGCTGCAATATCTGAAAAAGTTTAAACTAAATCAAACGGAAATAATATACTTTTTTAATTTGTACTTTCCCAAACACTTAACAAACAAACATCGAAGGAATACAATTCATTTTTCTAGCTAGTACCGCAAACGTAATCAAATTTGCAAACAGACTCATTTTATTACACCGATCAACAGCGAGAACTATATGATAAACCATTAAGAACAAATATCAGACAAATACTCAATGCATCCGATTTGTGTCAACCTTCGGATGGGCTTAAATTCAAACACCCAATTAAGTTTGGTAACCAACGGCTCAACTGCCGACCAACAGTCAAAAAGATTCCCTTACTACGATGCAAGTTGCTTTTGGTACCAGCTACAGTCCTGGCCAGAAATAAGTGCAATCGAAAACTATCGAAATCGAAATCGATCGAAATCGCAATCGATCGAAAATTCGTTTAATCGAAATCGGTCGAAATTTCGTTTAATCGAAAAAAATCGAAATTTTAAAATTTTGAAATTTATCTAATTGCGCAAAAATCGAAAACGATCGAAATCGAGCGAAATCGAAATCGATCGAAATTTCGTTTAATCGAAATCGAAATCGATCGAAATTTCGTTTAATCGAAATCGATCGAAATTTCGATCGATTTCGATCGATTATTTTGCACTTATTTCTGGCCGTGACTGTACTTCAGCAGTTGTTCGAAAATTCGCTTCATTATGCAAAGAAAGGTTTACATAGCGTATTATGCCAATGGAAGTGCCGAATGGTTATGTATAGTTTAGGCGTACTAAAACGAAACTGAGCTAGATGTACCGTTAGGTAATGAATGATTTTAAAACGTATCATTTGAAGTACTCGCCACAATTATTGATTGTCGGCCACGAGAGCGCTGCCGAAGAACAAAAAACAAATTATAAAATTTCACAAATTTCCACGAGCAAGTTGCGAGCAAGCAACGAGGGCCCAGCCAGCGAATAATAGTGAATTGTGGCGAGTACTGCAGCATCAATGTCCATTACTTAAAAACATTATCATTATAATCAATCAAACCTGGAAACCTGACAGCCATACTACTCTCCGCGAAACAAAACCCTACATGAAACATGCTCACAGTATTCAAAACAATCCTACCGCGTTTTAAGGAGATGATGCACGTTATCTTCCACTCGTGGCCAACGTGACAAATGGACAAGTCGGTGCGGCGCATCTCTATAAACTGGAGGAAGGTGTATGCGTCAAGCGACACAGAACAATGCATCAACTTCCCGCAAAAAAACAAGCTACAAATAGCCAGCTGAGACGTCAGAATATTACTAAAACCCGGCTACGAAGCGATTTTAGTACAACAATCTCCTCAGTACAGGGCGGTTGACATCGTATTGATATCTGGGAACACAATCTCAAGAAACATTAATCATTCAGACCCTAAACTGCAAAGCGAGCCCAATTAACTATTACACTTCGGGTTTGCATTTTAGCAGCAAACCAGACAGTGTCTTTCACTTTGGGAGCAGGTAAGCCCTCGCACTTCTCGATTTTCTCCTGCGTGCCAAACCACTCAACATATCAATAATAATCCAACAGATGATGCCTCAGATCTTGTTTCTCTGTGGTGGGGGAGGGGTTTGGAGGGTGAGGTGCCCTATACTTGTTTTTACCGATTCGTAAGTAGCAGCCCCTGTTGATGCCACCTTCCATTATTTTGGTCTCCCTCGGGATGATGAACCGGAGGAGAGGACCGTCCCCATTCTTAGTTGCCCGAGGTTCAGGTTTTGACTACTTACCGGGAATGTGATGTGAAATGTAGCTTAAGTTTATAAATCCTAAGCATGCTAGTATAATTGAAACGGAGCAAGCGAAGCGACCGGAGTTTCCACTGAGGGCGCTAAGGGGAAAATCGTGAAAATTTCTTTGTCTGTCGCTATCGTTCAAAAGTCATTCTCTGTGATTGGATTTCCATAAAAAAAATTTTGTTCGATAATGTTGGTGCGCTATTTGTTGAACGCGAACAGCTCCGAACCTATCTTCCAGGTCAAAACGGCAAATAAACTTTAAGAGTTTTTGCAAAATCAGGCCATACGGGTACCAGTATTTCGCAGCCCATATCTCGCGACACAGGTTTTACATCTAAGAACGAAGACGCCGAATCAACTCTCCGGGATCTACAATTTGCTGAACATTATTGTTGTGAGCCCGAATATGGTTCGTCGAACATTTGGCAGAAATATCAATTTGTCAAATTTGAACATGATATTGCGTGTTTTATCGTAAGATTTTTTGGTTATAAAACACACTTAATACGATGGTTTTTTATCTAGAGCTCAACTCGCCTATGTTATATCATTTCATTGGGTTTCAATGATTGTTCTACGGTCGACGAGTATGATTTTATGAAATGTAGCGTGTTTTCATTTATTTGTAGCGTGTTTTCATTTATTTAGTTATTTATTGCGTGCAAGCATCAAGAATGGTTTTTCAGAATGCTAGATGCGATAATTTGGTTGTATCCAATGACCAAAATAAAAACAATTATAAAATTCGTCTTGGTTATAAGACAATTTTTGGGTAGAAAATCATTAGAGCAGTGCAAAAGCAAAATCTAGGAGCACAACTACATTCTGTTACACGTCGAATGCAAAAAATTGCAAAAATCCCTGGATCTAATGAATACTTATCCATGCCACCGACAGGCTAATAAAATTTTTTGCCCAACTTAGCGCTATTTGAGGAAATACTCGATACGATTCAATAATAAATAATACAGACATAAGCAGTGACGTTCAGGAATAAAAGCAAATTTTTGCGAAATGTTCACGTCTTGACCTTGTTCGTTTTTCGCGAAAGATTCGCGAAAAAATTTTCTTCTCACTCTAAGCGTTTCTGTAGCAGCATATAAGATGCTTTGGCGTCTCTTTTATAAACCCTGGAAGAAAGAAGCCATCGAGATCAGTGATGAAGCTGCTGAAAATGGTTCTTGGCGAGACATACTGCACTTCATGATGACCTACTCAGCCGAGTATAACAATATCACGCACATGTGTGTAAGCTCTGGCATATAGTACACACGAAGTTACCAGGATAAATTTAGTACGCGTGCTGGCACGACCAGTCTTGAATGACCAATATTAGCCGTCGCAGATTATTCAACATTAACCGCTATAATTAAAAATGACTTCACTGCATCGACTCACACTTCAGCTTGTTGATAGTCAAGCAGGATATTTGTATAGATTGCAATAGCTTGTTCGTGTTTGCCAAGACGCCCCAAAAGTAAGGCGCGTTCTTCGAACATTGCTAAAATAATTATTAATGTCTTTCAACGTCAGTGCATCAAAAACATAATAAGAGTTTTAACAAACAATGCTGCTTCACGTGTGAAAATGGGATTGCTGAAACAATTTTTGCAGTAACGTTCATATCATTAATTTATTAAGTGTGACAGTACTAGACTAGCCGCATAGCATTAGACAATATCAGGTTCAATTTCCACCATTAGATAAGTCTTTACATACACCAGGGTTTTTGGAATCGACTTTTAAGAATGCATTCAAACTCAGGGGAAAGCTACTCTAGATGTGGTGTATTTTTATAAACATCGTTTGAATTAGATAATGGTTGGATGCGTGCTGGAATGCGAAGGTCATTTATCAACAACGTCCACCTCATATGGACAAGTTGCACGACTTGGCGATTAAAATTGTTACCTAATTAACAACAACAAACCAAGGTGATAGTTTATTATTGCAAGACATTGCTCCATCCGAATTGCTTGTACATAGACGTCAGCCTTGCCAAAAATTCAGGCTTCTCTAATTTGAAGAAGAAGTATGGAGCAAAAGCATTTTCGGCGCCCCCGCTAAAAGCGGGTGCCGCGCGGTGGTTCAATTCCGCCTTTTGGTATTTGCTTCTCCCGATTTCACAATATTGAAATTCATAGCTTAAAAATTGATAACCTTAGTGAAACGCCTAAACCTTTTGTGTACACTGTTTTTGTGACAATTCAATAACTGTTTCAGCGTTCTCCATTGAAAAGACCTGTGATTTTGGAAAATTTTAAGATTTAAAAGCACGCGACCTGCTGGGTGGTGCCACTGTTTCATGACATGGTTTCTCCAGAACGGTGAGGGCCCCCAGTTATTTCGACCTCCCCAGTTTATGCCCCAGGGCAATGTTTGGCCTTATCCCACAGGTATTTCCCTGCGTCACTAAAATTATCAAGTTATTGTCTGATGGACTCAAAATGTGTGATTTTTTCTATTTTGGCAAAAATCCCAAATTTTCAAATGTGGGGCTAAAAATAACTAAAATTTCCCATTTTTTAGTAGGAACAATTATTGCAAAAAGTTGTTATGTTAGACATTTTTGGTGTTTTCTGAGTGTTACAGCACTTCAGGTTCCTCAGTGCAACTGCGGGAGAAACCCCAGATGAACTGAGGCAACCGCACTCCAGTACTAAACTTGGGAGACTTCAGCTCATGCCCCAAAGTATAGTTTTGGTAGTTTGGAGGATCCAGTGACCCATGAAAAAATTCGACGGTACCTGGCTCCGAAGCAGGGCGTCAAGTTAATGCTCCTGACAAAAACTCAGTTTAAAACGAGAAGAAAAATTAAATGCTTAGAAATGATATAGGAAATAAATACTTAGGCGTGGGGATGGACGTTGTCAGACTATACTTAAAAGAAACGAAAATACCTATTAGGTACGGTTGTGGTAACGTCAAGAGAAGGTACAAACAACGCGAGGTACAGTACGTTTCAAAAAAATGTGTGTTGCTCGCCCGTCACTCGCTCGAAATAAATTCGTTCTAAAAATATAATTTATTATTAATTTAAATAGTTTCTAAATCTCGAACGGGCCACTCGCTCGAAATGCGACGGTCACTTTTGCGCGTACTGTATTATCTCAATTACTTGATGCATAGTGGTTGACGACCTTTTAAATTGGTTGAATGCACGGGCGTACATGCCCAGGCATACTCTGATGACATGGCAATATGCGTTGGTATGAAAAGCACTACTGCAACGAATTGTCTTAAGTAGAATAATGGTGCTATAATGATGGTCTATATATCAATACAGAAAAGTGGGACATGGGGCTCTTTAGAACAGGTGGTGCACCGCTGGACACTTTGAACGTTACGCTCTTTAATGCAAATCCAGCACTTGTTGAACAAGTCAAGTATCTAGGCATCTAATAGGTAAAATTGAGCTTCATACCACAATTGTATCATGCGGTTAACAAAGGCACTCATGGCCTGCAAAACTGTCATAGGTAAATACACGGGTTACGATCAACTAAGATAATGTGGATATATAATGCAGCCTTTGTTCAAACAGCAAGGTTTAGAGCACAAGCTATGGGCCACCTACCTGGTGGCTCGCACTACATTAATGCTTTTAAAGACATCTTGCATACAACGATATGTAATCTAGTTGATTTTGCAGCAGTTCATTCTGGATCGTTACGAGATAGACAAATTCTCACAACAGTGTAAAAAGCAACATTACTGAACCCTAAGACTATGTCCGTTACAGGAAACAGAACACAATCGAGTCTTGAACAAAATCCACGTTACACTTCCCATGAGCGAGTATGTACGTTCGTATGTCATCGAGTACTTGTGACCTTGATGAATTTGGCATTGTTATAATTGTATGATCTATTGTTACCTGGTACCGTGGCATCCACCCTAAATATGTCTATAATATATCCACCCTATATACTTATATATAAGTTAATATTAAATGGTAGTTAATATATTTATTAAGTAAGTATTATATAACAGACTTAATATAAACTTTAATGAAGGTAATATTTTTAAGTAAATATAGTTAATATACTTATAAATTTAATACTAAAATATAGTTTATTAATATATATATTATGTAACTAAACTATTACTGAGCGTAGCGAAGCGAAGCGTTTGTATTTTCGTCAGAAGGGAACAGTCGGCACTGTCTCTCTATCTGCCCGTCCATCGAACTCCTCTATAGCTACTGGACCGATTTAAAAATTATATTTTTGTTTGAAAGGCTTAATATCCTGCAGGTGCAAGATATAGTTTTTGTCAAAATTTGCTTTAGTTAATTAGTAATTAACTAATTAGTTAAGCATTTTAGCCTATTTTTAGCATTTTAAAAAATTACTTATTTTTCATTGAATAATTAGTGTAAAGCTGTTAATTTGGTGCAATTATTACATCTAGCTGTGGTGATTATGAATATGGTGTTTATTACTATTTGAGGATGTTAAAAACATTCTAATTAGTTGATTAATTAGCTCATTACTAATTATTATTTAATTAACTATTTTTTGAAAATTTTCAAGTGCTCAGAAAAAAATAAATTGCACACGGGGGTTTTATATGTCGCTTATCCCGAATATTACATTCCTGAAGCTCTAAAACATGGCCGTATATGCGAATTAATTAATTAATTAGCTAATTAGTTAGTTTTGTGCAAATTTCAAAATCATCTCAAAATTGCATTTTTTGCGCTCGGGGATTTTTGATGTCGCTGATCATGAGTATGTAGCTTTTAAAGCTATGTGATTTTATCATGGGTACCAATTAGTGAATTAATTACCTAATTAGTTGATGTTACTAATTAGCTAATTTTTTAGCTAGCGAGTTTTTTGTGTGATGGGTTTGACATGAATTGCCTAAAATCTTATACTGATTATATATTGATTAAATATTTAGCTTAAATAAATTAATACACAAACGATACCAAATACTTTGCCTGTTGGTCCGCTCACTTTTTGTAATTTATTACGTTTACTAGTTAAATTAGTAGAGTTGTTTTATAAATATTGTACTTATAAATTTAGTATAAAATATAGGTTATTATTGTATTAACTAAATATATATTATAAAACGAATTAATATAACCTTAGATACATATATAAATACTAAGATAATAGTAAACTCCTGAATTATAAAGTAAAATAGTATATAGTTTATAAAAAAATTTATTTGTATATATTAAGCACATTTTTAGTATAATGCATATTAACCAGTCGTAAGTGGAACCACATTTTTTGAGCGGAGCGATGACATTTATATGCCGTTAAAACGACTCTACAACCAATAATTAAGCTGTTATGAGCTTAATTAGGGTGTTAATTAGCTAATTAGCTTAATTAATGATATTGGCAAGTTGCCAAACTTCTAAAATATCAGGTGCACATCCTCACATGATAAGATTTTAAACAAAAAAGTTTTTAAAAATAGGTTCTTGAGATCCATGAAAGAAGAACGGACGAATGGACATCGACTTTTTTGCTCCCAGACAGAAAATAACCAGTCGTAGTGGAACTACATTTTTTGAGCGGAGCGACGGCATTAGTAATATGAACGTACTAAATGTCTTGGGAATATATTATTACCTAGACAACAATGAGTAAATGAAAGAATACTTTTATTTACCCCAGGTTATATGCCGTTAAAAAAACTCTACAACCAATAATTAAGCTGTTATGAGCTTAATTAGAGTGTTAATTAGCTTAATTAATGATAAAATTGGCAAGTTGCCACACTTCTACAATATGAGGTGCACATCCTCACATGATAAGCTTTCAAACAAAAAAAATTTTTTGAAATAAGTTCAGTGGTTCTTGAGATCCATGAAAGACTAACGGACCACCGGACATCGACTTTTTTGCTCCTATACAAGAAAATAAAAACGCTCAATAATTTACTATTAATTACTATGATTTCGGGATTAAATCGGGAGAAAACTTTCGTTCTGATAAAGATTTTGGGGATTAGGTGTGTGAAAAAATGGGGCAAATCGGTGGGAAATTACCGATTTTGCTGACCTATTATCGGGGCCAGAAACGGGATGACAAAATTTGGGGCCCCGTAGACGACACTCATTAAAATTAACGAGCATTTTATTACCCCTACTCCAAACGAATGTTAGGAATTTCCTTGATTCAGAACCGCCACCGGTTTACGGTAGTCCCAACTTTAAATTCAATTGGATGAGTAAAGGACAAATCGAAACATCGGTCTTAATTAAACGGTCTCCCATTGGTCGGAACCGTAATCAAGGATACCGACAGTCGGGCTTAGCTGTCCCGACTCATATCAGTAATCCAGTTTGACTTCGGCAGAGCGGAGATCGGACGACTTTACTGTCTGGCTCAGACGCTTATTATACATGGTGAGTTTATGCTACTTTTTCGTGGTGTTTGGTTCGCATGGTGTCACTCGAGGACGATGGCTGGACGGCGAAGGATCAAGGTCGGTGAGTAAGTACGGGCGTGGGGATTGGGAAACCCAAGGAGTCGGAGACAAGCCTTTGTCAGGAATAGGAGAGCCATTATGCTAGAGTCCTATTTCGATAACCATCACCCCTTCTTTGTATGCCCGTGAGGTAATGTCCTCCGTTGTCCGCTCGCGATGGAGCCTGATCTTGAGTGACCTGTATGAAATATTTTTAGCTTTGCCGAAGCATTCTGACCTCCCAATGCTCATGAGTTAAGGTATAAATAAACGAGACAATCGTGTAAATTAATTTTATATAATTTTCGAGGTCGAGTTAGAAGCAAGAAAATGATCCTGGGCCTACAGAGGTTAAATAACAATTTTATAATAACATTTGGGACACCAGCACTAACCGATCCTTGCTATCGGTTTGATCTTAAGAATTTTATTAGGTATTACCATGGTTTCCGCATACATTTTTACCGAAACTGCTCACTAACGGATTTGCACATTGAAAATTTGTCAGTAGGAACCTTAATTAATTAAACTCGTCTTCGATAAAATTTCATCCAGGAATTTTGCTAGATAATACACAAATATTTGGTCTTTCAAACGGAACCCTAAGCTTGACCGAATTCAACCAGGTTCATAAGTCCGGATCCAAATTGGGTCGCCCCACCTAAAAAATTAGTCGTATTTAGCTCAAAATTCCTTCCAAGAATTTTGATGATTTTTGTTATGCAGATAGAGATGCTTTACATCCTTCGGTAGATCAAAACAAAGGCATCTCTCTTTCTAAGCGGAGCTAAAGCGGCTCATGTTTTGTACAAATTTACACAGTTATACTTAGTTATACATAGTAATCTTTGCAGTTAGCGGATATTTCAGTTCCGCCTCCTTGTAGCAGTTTCACCAGTGCAGCACGGCTGTATCGGAGTCGCTAAGCTACGATACGCTGTCACGGCGAATGCAATATCAAATTTGCCAGTGTTGGTAAATTTGATACGAACCGGCCAACTGGAATATTATTAGAGCCTTGATAATAAGCGCTGAGGCAACGCCTCATCTGCAAAAAAACTTCGACTGGAGAACGATGGATTGATGAAAAAGATTTCTTGTGGTTCTGAATTCAACTATCGTTACTTTTATTTGTCCCTTAATCAAATAATTAAAATTACTTGAATCAAAATTTTCCTCGAAAATTTCCCTTTGCACTTGCTCTTTGAGTACTTCTTGCGAATTAGCAAGATTGAATTTTTTTCCGTAGATAAGCTTAAAATTGAAAACTTGGTAAAGTTGGTATTTAATAAATTAGCCTTAAAATTTAGGAGAAAATCTTACAATTTAATTTATAATTTAACTTATCAATATTGTCTGTGTAAAGATGATTTATGATAGCATTTAATTCCGACTTTTGAATAGTGGTAACAAACCCATTTATCTTTTTGAGATGCGACGGTGTGACGTCGTTGTCGTTCCGTCTAGAATCGAACCCTAGGACTTATGCTAAAATTCGTGGAGATATGAGGATGCCCGGTCAATTCTTGATACTAAAATACATCTTGCATATAATACTAAAATATATTAATTAGGATTGTCGCATGATTTGCAATAGCCCGCATTTTTCACGAGGAACCTAGAAAATAGTTCCGTTGAGCTAATTTAGCTTAAGAACCACGTATGAACCTTAAATTATTCGATTACTCTCATTTTATTATTTATCCCTGAATCGGACCCTATCCAGAAGTTTAGAAAAATTGCACAAACTAACACAAAATTCTCAGATAAAAGTAAATATTAAGTTCCTGTGTAAATCTCATAGCGGCTAAAAGTTATAAAACTAGGTCACATATTGAGCTTGAGTAGTTTAGCACATTATATTTATTTTTTATATTCTCACTCTCCTCATTACCATTAATCGATATTGAGCAAGGATGACGTTACCGCGCCAATTACCCGTAACCCGCTGAAAATACTTCTAGTGGAGTCAAATCCACGTTGTACTTTCCATGTTCCCTCCAAAACGGTAACAACATCCTTTTCCTGTAAAATTTCTCTGCACGTGTATATACATATATCTTTGCATATAATAACCACATCCTCCAGGAGCACCCCATCTTTACCCGAGAAGGAGCCTTGGGATTTTGTTGAGTTTACTTCCAAAGATTCACCTGGAAGCAAAATGGTATCGAAAATTCAATGTAACTAGTCAGAATTTAGGATTACGTATTAAGAGTTAGCAAACAGATGCTGTCGTGTCATGTCATTCGAATGTGTTGTACTGATCATGAGTCGTACCATAATATCCTATTGAACTATCATTACCTGTTGCGCGATATAATGTTGCTTAATGTATGTTCTTGATATATGTACTATTGTATATACGTATACTTTGTTATTATATTCAACCTCTAGTAGAGTAGGATATGCAGTGGAATCGCACTCCTGGCGCTTGTGTCTTTTCCTGGTAGCGTACCTGAACCCCAAACCAAAAATCTTGTTTAGTGTATTGGTCTTAAATGAACCAGCATATTGAGGGATCAGGGCGAAATCAACAAGTGCAGATTTTGGTCGGCACAAACATCTGAAATCTCTTATCTCCAAGCTGGGAATGCAGAGAGCAGTCTTTAGATGACTTTTAATACAACCTTACAACACATTGCTCTAAACTACAACAATGCGACTCAAGTTAGGAAACATATATACGGTAAGAGTCCTTTGAATCTTGCTACATAGCTTCCGACAAAGCGGAATCAAATAGAAATTCGCAGCGGAATACCCAGTACTCAAATACTCGCGGCTCGCTCGCTCGAAATGAACGGTCATTTTTGGAGCCTACTATAATATGTCCCTACCCTATTGTTACCTGTATGGATAGCAATAGAGAATTATTCTTTGCAATGACGTAGCAGTTTTAACTTACGGATAAACAGTAGTGTATTATACGAGTTACTATAATACCAGTATTAGTTGTATCATACTACAGGGACTGGTCTCATAGACCACGAAAGTGAATTCTGAGTGCATATAAAAGTTAGGACAATACTTACATTTCGTTAAAGTCGAAGACCCGAAACAAAACTCAAATAGTGATATAGAGCTTTGCTTTCTGAACAAAAATGTAATGACAATATGTTTGTAATGATATTTTACTATAATACGAGTTGTTTTTACGTTCAGGTGCACATTCCAAAATTAGCAAAAACCGAAATATCTGAATGTTACTACGTTTATTAATTATTTGGCACCACAACGAGGTGTTTACAAAAAATACAATGTATAAAAATCCAAAACATGCATCAATACGGGTATCTAAAAGCAAAATAAATTCAAGTCTAACGTACTATCGTGTGGAATCTGAACAAGCAACAACTCAGGGCTGTAGTAACGCGAATAATCGAGAAAAAACAGCAGTTTACTGCGACATTCACCAAGATCACCGGGCTCTTTGCCTGCAGACGCCACTGAGTGACCTAAAATAAAATAAACTGCAGTTACGGAATTCGTAAAAGAAGATACAATATTATTTCCGCATTTTATGGCATACATTAGTATTATACTAGAAGCCTTCCTTATCGCCAAAGTGGTGAATGATCCTGAGTGCTGAATAGAATATTGCAATTTAACTAAACGTGTCCAGATATACTTAATATCAATTTGGAAAATTAGCCAAATAGCAGCCATGTTGCTTGAGTACTTTACGAGCATGCAAGCTCACAGGGAGTTATCCCTAACAGCAGGTGTAGACTACTTCCACCCCCCCGGCATATCACCCGATCCCCCTGATGCTTGCTATGCGCCGAATCCGTAAGTGCTTCTCGAAGCGCCGCAGTCGCCGAGCACCCCGGCCACCGACCAGACCCTGTCGAGGCCGACGCAGCGCCCTCAGTGTAGAAATTGTGCTCGCTTCGCTTCAAAAACAGTCATATACTGCAACGGCTTTGCAAGTGGCGGCGTGGCCGAGCGGTTAGAGCGCCTGCTTCATAATCGTGAAGTCGGGAGTTCGAATCCAGCGGTCGCGCTAATCTCCTTGGGCAAGGGAATCAGCCACAATTGCTTCGCAGTACCTATGCGTTAAACAGGTACTAGACTTCGGTCTAGGCGGATAAGATGATGGGTGGTGTAATGGGCAATCATCACGGCCAGCCTCCACACAATGCTTCGGCATAACAACCCGGATTGTCACCTAGTGCCAATTGCATCTTTATTTTTTATCTTTGCAACGGCTATTTGTTCCACAAAATCGTATCCTTACCGATGATCGAAGTATATTAAATTAATTACATTTTTTGGGCCCCTTCGGGGAGATTTTTCGCCGGAAACTGCTGGAATCGCGCTTCATGCATAATCTAATAGAGATTTCGAGCTTTCAATTCAAATAAGCTGTCGCGCTAATTAATGCACCCAGCCAAAGTATGGTTATGAAATGTTATATTATAGTTATTAAAACTCAATATCGGACATATAAAATTCCGCCATTATACGGCACGTAAGAATTCTTCGCTTCGCTCGTTTCACTTACTAGACTCAGAATTTAGTTACCATAAAAATATAGTCGTTTCAGTACCGAACATAATACATGACCATATGAAAGAAGCCTATGATACAAATACAACAGCTGAATCAGTGAGATTATAATATAACATACAAAAGACGATAAAACAGAGAACACACAATTACATAACCAAGTGTAATCGAAGTTACCAAGTGCTCCGAATACTCATGAAATAGTAACAGTAGTTTAATGCACAGTAGCTACAGATGTAATATGGCATATTGTCACCTTAAAGCTCTTCTTTTGGTGTGATCTATTCTTGCCGGGCACAACCACGGTCATTATTGGATGCTCCTGTGTAGGAATTCCTTCCATGGCTACTCATGGCAAGTCTACAATTGTTTCTGCATTCAGGGTTTATATAACGATAATCAGATAAAATTACATCGTATCATCGCATCGTGCTTAACATTAGTACTAGTTCAAGTCTTGATCATATTGTTTCCTGCACCTGTTATTGTTGAGTCGATAATTATTCGTACAAGACAGACTTTCTATTTACGATCGCATAGGCCATTGAGCTTAGGTTTTAAACTTATTGCAGCATTGAATCTGGATCATACATCATCAATTAACGTTACCGCCGTCATATAAAATTTTCTGCACAAATAATTACAACGTGTTGTCGTCTTCAATAAATCAATATCACTCAGCGATAAAAACGCCATTAGTGTTTTCGTTACCAACAACTCTTGTTTCTCCCCTGCTACTATGAGTTCATCTTATCGATTGTCAAGAGTGTTGACGTGTTTCTCTGTTCCCCGTCAAGTACTCGACGTACTCTGTTCCCGACTCCTCTATTCGATATCTTGTTTCAAGAGCAGTATATTGACTGTTTTTGAAGCGAAGCGAGCACAATTTCTACACTGAGGGCGCTGCGTCGGCCTCGACAGGGTCTGGTCGGTGGCCGGGGTGCTCGGCGACTGCGGCGCTTCGAGAAGCACTTACGGATTCGGCGCATAGCAAGCATCAGGGGGATCGGTGATATGCCGGGGGTGGAATAAGTTACACCTGCTGTTAGGTATAACTCCCTGTGAGCTTGCATGTCGTAAAGTACTCAAGCAACATGGCTGCTATTTGGCTAATTTTCCAAATTGATATTAAGTATATCTGGACACGTTTAGTTAAATTGCAATATTCTATTCAGCACTCAGGATCATTTACCACTTTGGCGATAAGGAAGGCTTCGAAGTATAATACTAATGTATGCCATAAAATGCGGAAATAATATTGTATCTTCTTTTACGAATTCCGTAACTGCAGTTTATTTTATTTAGGTCACTCAGTGGCGTCTGCAGGCAAAGAGCCCGGTGATCTTGGTGATGTTCGCAGTAAACTGCTGTTTTTTCTCGATTATTCGCGTTACTACAGCCCTGAGTTGTTGCTTGTTCAGATTCCACACGATAGTACGTTAGACTTGAATTTATTTTGCTTTTAGATACCGTATTGATGCATGTTTTGATTTTTATACAATTGGTATTTTTTGTAAACACCTCGTTGTGGTGCCAAATAATTAATAAAACGTAGTAACATTCAGATACTTTCGGTTTTTGCTAATTTTGGAATGTGCACCTGAACGTAAAAACAACTCGTATTATAGTAAAATATCATTACAAACATATTGTCATTACATTTTTGTTCAGAAAGCAAAGCTCTATATCACTATTTGAGTTTTGTTTCGGGTCTTCGACTTTAACGAAATGTAAGTATTGTCCTAACTTTTATATGCACTCATAATTTACTTTCGTGGTCTATGAGACCAGTCCCTGTAGTATGATACAACTAGATTGGTATTATAGTAACTCGTATAATACACTACTGTTTATCCGTAAGTTAAAAACTGCTACGTCATTGCAAAGAATAATTCTCTATTGCTATCCATACAGGTAACAATAGGGTAGGGACATATTATAGTAGGTCCCAAAAATGACCGTTCATTTCGAGCGAGCGAGCCGCGAGTATTTGAGTACTGGGTATTCCGCTGCGAATTTCTATTTGATTCCGCTTTGTCGGAAGCTATGTAGCAAGATTCAAAGGACTCTTACCGTATATATGTTTCCTAACTTGAGTCGCATTGTTGGGGAAGTTTAGAGCAATGTGTTGTAAGGTTGTATTAAAAGTCATCTAAAGACTGCTCTCTGCATTCCCAGCTTGGAGATAAGAGATTTCAGTAGTGTCGGTGCCGACCAAAATCTGCACTTGTTGATTTTGCCCGATCCCTCAATATGCTGGTTCATTTAAGACCAATACACTAAACAAGATTTTTGGTTTGGGGTTCAGGTAGGCTACCAGGAAAAGACACAAGCGCCAGGAGTGCGATTCCACTGCATATCCTACTCTACTAGAGGTTGAATATAATAACAAAGTATACGTATATACAATAGTACATATATCAAGAACATACATTAAGCAACATTATAAGATTGTGCAACAGGTAATGATAGTTCAATAGGATATTATGGTACTACTTATGATCAGTACAACACATCCAAATCAATATGACACGACAGTATTCTTGGTTTGCTAACTCTTAATACGTAATCCTAAATTCTGACTAGTTACATTGAATTTTCGATACCATTTTGCTTCCAGGTGAATCTTTGGAAGTAAACTCAACAAAATCCCAAAGGCTCCTTCTCGGGTAAAGATGGGGTGCTCCTGGAGGATGTGGTTATTATATGCAAAGATATATGTATATACACGTGCAGAGAAATTTTACAGGAAAAGGATGTTGTTACCGTTTTGGAGGGAACATGGAAAGTACAACGTGGATTTGACTCCACTAGAAGTATTTTCAGCGGGTTACGGGTAATTGGCGCGGTAACATCATCCTTGCTCAATATCGATTAATGGTAATGAGGAGAGTGAGAATATAAAAAATAAATATAATGTGCTAAACTACTCAAGCTCAATATGTGACCTAGTTTTATAACTTTTAGCCGCTATGAGATTTACACAGGAACTTAATATTTACTTTTATCTGAGAATTTTGTGTTAGTTTGTGCAATTTTTCTAAACTTCTGGATAGGGTCCGATTCAGGGATAAATAATAAAATGAGAGTAATCGAATAATTTAAGGTTCATACGTGGTTCTTAAGCTAAATTAGCTCTACTTGGAACTATTTTCTAGGTTCCTCGTGAGAAAAATGCGGGCTATCTGAAATCACGCGACAATCCTAATTAATATATTTTAGTATTATATGCAATATGTATTTTAGTATCAAGAATTTACCGGGCTATCTCATATCTCCACGAATTTTAGCATAAGTCCTAGGGTTTCTATTCTATACGGAACGAGAACGACGTCACACCGTCGCATCTCAAAAAGATAAATGGGTTTGTTACCACTATTCAAAAGTCGGAATTAAATGCTATCATAAATATTCTTTACACAGACAATATTGATAAGTTAAATTATAAATTAAATTGTAAGATTTTCTCCTAAATTTTAAGGCTAATTTATTAAATACCAACTTTACCAAGTTTTCAATTTTAAGCTTATCTACGGAAAAAAATTCAATCTTGCTAATTCGCAAGAAGTACTCAAAGAGCAAGTGCAAGGGAAATTTTCGAGGAAAATTTTGATTCAAGTAATTTTAATTATTTGATTAAGGGACAAATAAAAGTAACGATAGTTGAATTCAGAACCACAAGAAATCTTTTTCATCAATCCATCGTTCTCCAGTCGAAGTTTTTTTGCAGATGAGGCGTTGCCTCCGCGCTTCTTATCAAGGCTCTAATAATATTCCAGTTGGCCGGTTCTTATCAATTTTACCAACACTGGCAAATTTGATATTGCATTCGCCGTGACTGCGTTTCGTAGTTTAGCGACTCAGATACAGCCGTGCTGCACTGGTGATTATGCTACTAGGAGGCGGAACTGAAATATCCGCTATCTGCTAAGATTACTATGTATAACTAAGTATAACTGTGTAAATTTGTACAAAACATGAGCCGCTTTAGCTCCGCTTATAAAGAGAGATGCCTTTGTTTTGATCTACCGAAGGATGTAAAGCATCTCTATCCGCATAACAAAAATCATCAAAATTCTTGGAAGGAATTTTGAGCTAAATACGACTAATTTTTTAGGTGGGGCGACCCAATTTGGATCCGGACTTATGAACCTGGTTGAATTCGGTCAAGCTTAGGGTTCCGTTTGAAAGACCAAATATTTGTGTATTATCTAGCAAAATTCCTGGATGAAATTTTATCGAAGACGAGTTTAATTAATTAAGGTTCCTACTGACAAATTTTCAATGTGCAAATCCGTTAGTGAGCAGTTTCGGTAAAAATGTATGCGGAAACCATGGAAATACCTAATAAAATTCTTAAGATCAAACCGATAGCAAGGATCGGTTAGTGCTGGTGTCCCAAATGTTATTATAAAATTGTTATTTAACCTCTGTAGGCCCAGGATCATTTTCTTGCTTCTAACTCGACCTCGAAAATTATATAAAATTAATTTACACGATTGTCTCGTTTATTTATACCTTAACTCATGAGCATTGGGAGGTCAGAATGCTTCGGCAAAGCTAAAAATATTTCATACAGGTCACTCAAGATCAGGCTCCATCGCGAGCGGACAACGGAGGACATTACCTCACGGGCATACAAAGAAGGGGTGATGGTTATCGAAATAGGACTCTAGCATAATGGCTCTCCTATTCCTGACAAAGGCTTGTCTCCGACTCCTTGGGTTTCCCAATCCCACGCCCGTACTTACTCACCGACCTTGATCCTTCGCCGTCCAGCCATCGTCCTCGAGTGACACCATGCGAACCAAACACCACGAAAAAGTAGCATAAACTCACCATGTATAATAAGCGTCTGAGCCAGACAGTAAAGTCGTCCGATCTCCGCTCTGCCGAAGTCAAACTGGATTACTGATATGAGTCGGGACAGCTAAGCCCGACTGTCGGTATCCTTGATTACGGTTCCGACCAATGGGAGACCGTTTAATTAAGACCGATGTTTCGATTTGTCCTTTACTCATCCAATTGAATTTAAAGTTGGGACTACCGTAAACCGGTGGCGGTTCTGAATCAAGGAAATTCCTAACATTCGTTTGGAGTAGGGGTAATAAAATGCTCGTTAATTTTAATGAGTGTCGTCTACGGGGCCCCAAATTTTGTCATCCCGTTTCTGGCCCCGATGATAGGTCAGCAAAATCGGTAATTTCCCACCGATTTGCCCCATTTTTTCACACACATAATCCCCAAAATCTTATCAGAACGAAAGTTTTCTCCCGATTTAATCCCGAAATTACATAGTAATTAATAGTAAATTATTGAGCGTTTTTATTTTCTTGTCTGGGAGCAAAAAAGTCGATGTCCGGTGGTCCGTTAGTCTTTCATGGATCTCAAGAACCACTGAACTTATTTCAAAAAATTTTTTTTTGTTTGAAAGCTTATCATGTGAGGATGTGCACCTCATATTGTAGAAGTGTGGCAACTTGCCAATTTTATCATTAATTAAGCTAATTAACACTCTAATTAAGCTCATAACAGCTTAATTATTGGTTGTAGAGTTTTTTTAACGGCATATAACCTGGGGTAAATAAAAGTATTCTTTCATTTACTCATTGTTGTCTAGGTAATAATATATTCCCAAGACATTGAGTACGTTCATATTACTAATGCCGTCGCTCCGCTCAAAAAATGTAGTTCCACTACGACTGGTTATTTTCTGTCTGGGAGCAAAAAAGTCGATGTCCATTCGTCCGTTCTTCTTTCATGGATCTCAAGAACCTATTTTTAAAAACTTTTTTGTTTAAAATCTTATCATGTGAGGATGTGCACCTGATATTTTAGAAGTTTGGCAACTTGCCAATATCATTAATTAAGCTAATTAGCTAATTAACACCCTAATTAAGCTCATAACAGCTTAATTATTGGTCGTAGAGTCGTTTTAACGGCATATAAATGCCGTCGCTCCGCTCAAAAAATGTGGTTCCACTACGACTGGTTAATATGCATTATACTAAAAATGTGCTTAATATATACAAATAAATTTTTTTATAAACTATATACTATTTTACTTTATAATTCAGGAGTTTACTATTACTTAGTATTTATATATGTATCTAAGGTTATATTAATTCGTTTTATAATATATATTTAGTTAATACAATAATAACCTATATTTTATACTAAATTTATAAGTACAATATTTATAAACGAACTCTACTAATTTAACTAGTAAACGTAATAAATTACAAAAAGTGAGCGGACCAACAGGCAAAGTTTTTGGTATCTTGTTTGTGAATACATGTATTTCAACTAAATATTTAATCAATGTATAATAAGTATCACATTTTAGACGATTGATTCAAATCCATGAGACAAAAAGCTAGCTAGCTAAAAAATTAGCTAATTGTTTAGTAATATCAACTAATTAGCTAATGAATTCACTAATTGGTACCCATGATAAAATCATATAGCTTCAAAAGCGACATATTCATGATCAGCGACATCGAAAAACCCCCCAGCGCAAAAATTAGCAATTTTGAAGTGATTTTAAAATTTGCATAAAATTAACTAATTAGCTAATTAATTAATTAATTAGCATACTGCCAAGTTTTAGAGCTTCAGAAATGTCATATTCGTGATCAATTTCACAGAAAACCCCCGTGTGCTATTTATTTTTCATTTCTGAGCACTTGAAAATTTTCAAAAAATAGTTAATTAAATAATAATTAGTAATGAGCTAATTAATCAACTAATTAGAATGTTTTTAACATCCTCAAATAGTAATAAACACCATATTCATAATCACCACAGCTAGATGTAATAATTGCACCAAATTAACAGCTTTACACTAATTATTCAATGAAAAATAAGTAATTTTTTAAAATGCTAAAAATAGGCTAAAATGCTTAACTAATTAGTTAATTACTAATTAACTAAAGCAAATTTTGACAAAAACTATATCTTGCACCTGCAGGATATTAAGCCTTTCAAACAAAAATATAATTTTTAAATCGGTCCAGTAGCTATAGAGGAGTTCGATGGACGGGCAGATAGAGAGACAGTGCCGACTGTTCCCTTCTGACGAAAATACAAACGCTTCGCTTCGCTACGCTCAGTAATAGTTTAGTTACATAATATATATATTAATAAACTATATTTTAGTATTAAATTTATAAGTATATTAACTATATTTACTTAAAAAATATTACCTTCATTAAAGTTTATATTAAGTCTGTTATATAATACTTACTGAATAAATATATTAACTACCATTTAATATTAACTTATATATAAGTATATAGGGTGGATATATTATAGACATATTTAGGGTGGATGCCACGGTACCAGGTAACAATAGATCATACAATTATAACAATGCCAAATTCATCAAGGTCACAAGTACTCGATGACATACGAACGTACATACTCGCTCATGGGAAGTGTAACGTGGATTTTGTTCAAGACTCGATTGTGTTCTGTTTCCTGTAACGGACATAGTCTTAGGGTTCAGTAATGTTGCTTTTTACACTGTTGTGATAATTTGTCTATCTCGTAAACCATCCAATAACGTAACTGCTGCAAAATCAACTAGATTACATACTGTTGTATGCAAGATGTCTTTAAAAGCATTAATGTAGTGCGAGCCACCAGGTAGGTGGCCCATAGCTTGTGCTCTAAACCTTGCTGTTTGAACAAAGGCTGCATTATATATCCACATTATCTTAGTTGATCGTAACCCGTGTATTTACCTATGACAGTTTTGCAGGCCATGAGTGCCTTTGTTAACCGCATGATACAATTGTGGTATGAAGCTCAATTTTACCTATTAGATGCCTAGATACTTGACTTGTTCAACAAGTGCTGGATTTGCATTAAAGAGCGTAACGTTCAAAGTGTCCAGCGGTGCACCACCTGTTCTAAAGAGCCCCATGTCCCACTTTTCTGTATTGATATATAGACCATCATTATAGCACCATTATTCTACTTAAGACAATTCGTTGCAGTAGTGCTTTTCATACCAACGCATATTGCCATGTCATCAGAGTATGCCTGGGCATGTACGCCCGTGCATTCAACCAATTTAAAAGGTCGTCAACCACTATGCATCAAGTAATTGAGATAATACAGTACGCGCAAAAGTGACCGTCGCATTTCGAGCGAGTGGCCCGTTCGAGATTTAGAAACTATTTAAATTAATAATAAATTATATTTTTAGAACAAATTTATTTCGAGCGAGGCGACGGGCGAGCAACACACATTTTTTTGAAACGTACTGTACCTCGCGTTGTTTGTACCTTCTCTTGACGTTACCACAACCGTACCTAATAGGTATTTTCGTTTCTTTTAGTATAGTCTGACAACGTCCATCCCCACGCCTAAGTATTTATTTCCTATATCATTTCTAAGCATTTAATTTTTCTTCTCGTTTTAAACTCAGTTTTTGTCAGGAGCATTAAACTTGACGCCCTGCTTCGGAGCCAGGTACCGTCGAATTTTTTCATGGGTCACTGGATCCTCCAAACTACCAAAACTATACTTTGGGGCATGAGCTGAAGTCTCCCAAGTTTAGTACTGGAGTGCGGTTGCCTCAGTTCATCTGGGGTTTCTCCCGCAGTTGCACTGAGGAACCTGAAGTGCTGTAACACTCAGAAAACACCAAAAATGTCTAACATAACAACTTTTTGCAATAATTGTTCCTACTAAAAAATGGGAAATTTTAGTTATTTTTAGCCCCACATTTGAAAATTTGGGATTTTTGCCAAAATAGAAAAAATCACACATTTTGAGTCCATCAGACAATAACTTGATAATTTTAGTGACGCAGGGAAATACCTGTGGGATAAGGGGAAACATTGCCCTGGGGCATAAACCGGGAGGTGGAAGTAACTGGGGGCGCTCGCCGTTCTGGAGAAACCATGTCATGAAACAGTGGCACCACCCAGCAGGTCGCGTGCTTTGAGATGTTAAAATTTTCCAAAATCACAGGTTTTTTCAATGGAGAACGCTGAAACAGTTATTGAATTTGTCAGAAAAACAGTATACACAAAAGGTTTAGGCGTTTCACTAAGGTTATTAATTTTCAAGCTATTAAATTGAATATTGTGAAATCGGGAGAAGCAAATACCAAAAGGAGGAATTGAACCACCGCGCGGCACCCGCTTTTAGCGGGGGCGCCGAAAATGCTTTTGCTCCATACTTCTTCTTCAAATTAAAGAAGCCTGGAATTTTGGCAAGGCTGATGTTCATGTACAAGCAATTGGGATGGAGCAATGTCTTGCAATAATAAAGGATCACCTTGGTTTGTTGTTGTTAATCAGGTAACAATTTTAATCGCCAAGTCGTGCAACTTGTCCATATGAGGTGGACGTTGTTGATAAATGACCTTCGCATTCCAGCACGCATCCAACCATTATCTAATTCAAACGATGTTTATAAAAATACACCTGATCTAGAGTAGCTTTCCCCTGAGTTTGAATGCATTCTTAAAAGTCGATTCCAAAAACCCTGGTGTATGTAAAAACTTATCTAATGGTGGAAATTGAACCTGATATTGTCTAATGCTATGCGGCTAGTCTAGTACTGTCACACTTTAATAAATTAATGATATGAACGTTACTGCAAAAGTTGTTTCAGGAATCCCATTTTCACACGTGAAGCAGCATTGTTTGTTAAAACTCTTATTATGTTTTTGATGCACTGACGTTGAAAGACATTAATAATTATTTTAGCAATGTTCGAAGAACGCGCCTTACTTTTGGGGCGTCATGCCAAACGCGAACAAGCTATTGCAATCTATACAAATATCCTGCTTGACTATCAACAAGCTGAAAGTGTGAGTCGATGCAGTGAAGTCATTTTTAATTATAGCGGTTAATGTTGAATAATCTGCGACGGAAAATATTGGTCATTCAAGACTGGTCGTGCCAGCACGCGTACTAAATTTATCCTGGTAACTTCGTGTGATGATATGCCAGAGCTTACACACATGTGCGTGATATTGTTATACTCGGCTGAGTAGGTCATCAACTAAGTGCAGTAACGTCTTGTCATAACCATTTTCAGCAGCTTCATCACTGATCTCGATGGCTTCTTTCTTCCAGGGTTTATAAAAGAGACGCCAAAGCATCTTATATGCTGCTACAGAAACGCTTAGAGTGAGAAGAAAATTTTTTCGCGAATCTTTCGCGAAAAACGAACAAGGTCAAGACGTGAACATTTCGCAAAAATTTGCTTTTATTCCTGAACGTCACTGCTTATGTCTGTATTATTTATTATTGAATCGTATCGAGTATTTCCTCAAATAGCGCTAAGTTGGGCAAAAAATTTTATTAGCCTGTCGGTGGCATGGATAAGTATTCATTAGATCCAGGGATTTTTGCAATTTTTTGCATTCGACGTGTAACAGAATGTAGTTGTGCCTCGTACATCTTTCGCTTTTGCACCGCTCTAATGATTTTCTACCCAAAAAATTGTCTTATAACCAAGACGAATTTTATAATTGTTTTTATTTTGGTCATTGGATACAACCAAATTATCGCATCTAGCATTCTGAAAAACCATTCTTGATGCTTGCACGCAATAAATAACTAAATAAAATGAAAACACGCTACAAATAAATGAAAACACGCTACATTTCATAAAATCATACTCGTCGACCGTAGAAATAATCATCGAAACCCAATGAAATGATATAACATAGGCGAGTTGAGCTCTAGATAAAAAACCATCGTATTAAGTGTGTTTTATAACCAAAAAATCTTACGATAAAACACGCAATATCATGTTCAAATTTGACAAATTGATATTTCTGCCAAATGTTCGACGAACCATATTCGGGCTCACAACAATAATGTTCAGCAAATTGTAGATCCCGGAGAATATTCGGCGTCTTCGCTCTCCGATGTAAAACCTGTGTCGCGAGATATGGGCTGTGAATTCTGGTATCCGTATGGCCTCATTTTGCAAGCTCTAAAAAGTTCATTTGCCGTTTTGACCTGGAAGATAGGTTCGGAGCTGTTCGCGTTCAACAAATAGCGCACCAACATTATCGAACAAAATTTTTTTTATGGAAATCCAATCACAGAGAATGACTTTTGAACGATAGCGACAGACAAAGAAATTTTCACGATTTTCCCCTTAGTGCCTTAGTGGAAACTCCGGTCGCTTCGCTTGCTCCGTTTCAATTATACTAGCATGCTTAGGATTTATAAACTTAAGCTACATTTCACATCACATTCCCGGTAAGTAGTCAAAACCTGAACCTCGGGCAACTAAGAATGGGGACGGTCCTCTCCTCCGGTTCATCATCCCGAGGGAGACCAAAATAATGGAAGGTGGCATCAACAGGGGCTGCTACTTACGAATCGGTAAAAACAAGTATAGGGCACCTCACCCTCCAAACCCTCCCCCACCACAGAGAAACAAGATCTAGGCATCATCTGTTGGATTATTATTGATATGTTGAAGCGGGTTTTTGGCACGAAGGAGAAAGTCGAAGAAGTGCGAAGGGCTTACCTGCTCCCAAAGTGAAAGACACTGTCTGGTTCGCCGCTAAAATGCAAACCCGAAGTGTAATAGTTAATTGGGCTCGCTTTGCAGTTTAGGGTCTGAATGATTAATGTTTCTTGAGATTGTGTTCCCAGATATCAATACGATGTCAACCGCCCTGTACTCGAGGAGATTGTTGTACTAAAATCGCTTCGTAGCCGGGTTTTAGAAATATTCTGACGTCTCAGCTGGCTATTTGTAGCTTGTTTTTTTGCGGGAAGTTGATGCATTGTTCGCTTGACGCATACACCTTCCTCCAGTTTATAGAGATGCGCCGCACCGACTTGTCCATTTGTCACGTTGGCCACGAGTGGAAGATAACGTGCATCATCTCCTTAAAACGCGGTAGGATTGTTTTGAATACTGTGAGCATGTTTCATGTAGGGTTTTGTTTCGCGGAGAGTAGTATGGCTGTCAGGTTTCGAGGTTTGATTGATTATAATGATAATGTTTTTAAGTAATGGACATTGATGCTGCAGTACTCGCCACAATTCACTATTATTCGCTGGCTGGGCCCTCGTTGCTCGCTCGCAACTTGCTCGTGGAAATTTGTGAAATTTTATAATTTGTTTTTTGTTCTTCGGCAGCGCTCTCGTGGCCGACAATCAATAATTGTGGCGAGTACTTCAAATGATACGTTTTAAAATCATTCATTACTGAACGGTACATCTAGCTCAGTTTCGTTTTAGTACGCCTAAACTATACATAACTTATTTGCCACTTCCATTGGCATAATACGCTATGTAAACCTTTCTTTGCATAATGAAGCGAATTTTCGAACAACTGCTGAAGTCCCTTAACGGCCAGAAATAAGTGCGAAGCAATGCATCGAAATCGATCGAAATTTCGATCGATTTCGATTAAACGAAATTTCGATCGATTTCGATTTCGATTAAACGAAATTTTTGATTTATTTTCTCATTTCGCTCGATTTCGATCGTTTTCTATTTTGGTGCAGTTAACTAAATTTCAGAATTATAAAATTTCCATTATTTTCAATTAAACGAAATTTCGACCGATTTCGATTAAACGAATTTTCTGATTGATTGCGATTTCGATCGATTTTCGATTCCGATAGTTTTCGATTGCACTTATTTCTGGCCAGGACTGTAGCTGGTACCAAAAGCAACTTGCATCGTAGTAAGGGAATCTTTTTGACTGTTGGTCGGCAGTTGAGCCGTTGGTTACCAAACTTAATTGGGTGTTTGAATTTAAGCCCATCCGAAGGTTGACACAAATCGGATGCATTGAGTATTTGTCTCTTATTTGTTCTTAATGGTTTATCATATAGTTCTCGCTGTTGATCGGTGTAATAAAATGAGTCGGCTTGCGGGTTTGATTATGTTTCGCGGTATGAGCTAGAAAAATGAATTGTATTCCTTCGATGTTTGTTTGTTAAGTGTTTGGGAAAGTACAAATTAAAAAAGTATATTATTTCCGTTTGATTTAGTTTTAACTTTTTCAGATATTGCAGCCAACACTATTCAACGACATCGGGGCGTGTTTGAGATGCCTCAGGTTTATCTTTTGCTTCTGCAGATGTACGCTAATCCACCCGATATAGACGTCACCGGGTTGGGTGCCGGCCAATTCGCGAGGTAACCCAAGCCGTTGCCCAATGTTTCGTTGGCTCTGCGCGTGCTCAAAGATTATGCGCCGTATATTAATGCTGAAAAAGTTAGTCATGGTCGGTGTTCAAATATAAATTATTAAAATGTACACTATTCGTGTTGTAAGACAGGCGCGCTGCTGCTGCACTAAAAATTAATTCACAGAAGTGGTTCTATAAGGTCATTTATTAATTATGAATACTATATAAAGTATGGACGGAAAGGACCGTCGCATTTCGATCGAGTGGCTCGCTCGAGATTCTGAACCTATTTAAACTAAGCTCTCCAACCTGTGGGGAGGGGCGGCTCATATTCAGTTCCCCTTAATACAAAACAGGTGTTTGAAAACTATTTAAACTAAGCTTTCCAACTTGGGGGATTGGCATATTTCGGTTCTGCCTGGTGCAAAAACAGGTAGCTCCTGGTTCATGCCCCCTGGAAAATTTCGGGCTTCCTCCGTTTCATTGCTCTTGAAAAAATATTTCGTTTCCAATCGGTACAAAATACCTAAAATTTGATCAAGATTTGTACTAAAAATCGTTCCTTAAGCCAAAATTTTGAAAGTTTTGTTAAAATTTTCTTCTTCAAAACAGCTTTTTCTCTTCACCAATAGCGTTTTGGCAGGGTTTATGACACGATTTTTAACAGTTTTTCTCTTGGCAAAATCGGGCACCCCCGGCTGGGAACCAGGAACCACCTGTTCACGCCGCCCCCCCTGGTAAAATTTTCAGTGAATGGACAGACCAGTGAAATTAATAATAAATTTTCTTTTTAGAACAAATTTATTTCCAGTGATCGACAGTCATTTTTGCCGGGTAGCGTACTTCAGTACTAGCCCGCGGGCGAGTCATAGAGGAGCCGCAAGCAGGAAGCTTGCTCGAGATTTCGAAACTATTAAAATTAATAAAAAATTCTGTTTTAGAACTGAATTTGTTTCGAACGAGAGGTCATAAAGTGTCGGAGCTATAAGCATTCATTTTTAGTGAGTACTATAGTTACTCGAGCAGCGAGAGGGAACAGAGCGAGTGCTACTAGTCTACGCTTAGTGTCTATTACAAGGTTTTAAAGGCGGCTCTTTCAAGTCTCACAAGCACAGCGGCACAGTGACAATAAGGTCAACGCTACAGCCATTTCAGTCAAATAATAAAACCATGGGTCCCTTTGTTTGTTTATCCAGTGCTCAAAGATACGGAAACTCTTGAAAATAATAAATTCCAAAATTTTAGGAAACTGGCCTTATTTGATACGTACCTGGCATATACAATTGCCTCTACCGTATTCGGCAACTTCAAAAGCCTACAGCCATATTCTAATCACCAACTACATAGATCTGATGCCACGGCAACAAAACTAACCGCAAAACGGATTAAGATGGGTGAAATTACGTCCGTCCGTGTCCAGACGAAATTGCGTCCGTCCACGTCTGCAAATACTTTTGCCCGTGACAGCATATTACTGTAACCGTTTCAAAGTAATAACTAAATCAAAATAATAATTATAGATTCATTCTCTATAGGCAGTCGAGCTTCTTCCACTTAATTTGCATCTGGAATCGCTACGGTGTGCGCTCGAAACGATTCTTCATAGTACAAGTATTCGTCGCCGGCATTTTGAAATTAGACGTGGTTTGCAGTCTGCCCAGAATGTTAGGTAATGGACCGCGCTTTAACCTGCATTTGTCATGATACTTGCAATGATTACTTACTGGATTATATACGGATAAGAAAGGCGACATCAGATATTCCAGTTCATGTCTACTACAACGCACAGCACCGAGGCTTATGCTACATCTACAAAACGAGGCGATATCAGATATTGAGCCCACGACCAAAGTAACCCTGAGGGCGGAAATAGAATGCAGGCCATGCCGTTCTCGATATACTATGCCTAAGCCTTAGTCTTACCTAAGCGAAGGTCCTTATATGAAGATATACACTAAGCCTAAGTCGAGGCGCTGCCGCCCCCGAACCTCCGGCTTGAAGTTGTTCTTTTTTCCAACATTATAACGTACCGCGCCTCAGGCTTACTTGGGCCGAGCCCACTACCGAGTTCCAGCAGCACGTTAACCCTGTGACGGCAGGCTTTCCCAAAGGCATGCATTGCCGCTACAAACACATTATCGATCGCTTTTCAGCGTCAGACCAGGCCACATGTTTCTTGTTCGAGGACGAAGTAAATACATTATAACTCTATGCGATTTCACGAAACCATGTCATTTTAGTCGGGGGAGGGGCTACATCGGCACTTTTTGGCCCATTCCACCAGTCTTTTATAAGGAAATTTAATGTCGCTGTGAGATGTAGTAATAGCATATCCGACGATCATAACGAGGTATGGTGGACCTCTGTACCCCAAACATAGCAGGAGCCAGAGGCCCTCAACCCGGGTTGGTCAAATAAGCCAAAAACACATGTCCTAATATAAACGTTCGCCGTATCGCTAGCACGTGATACATATATGTGTTTTTCATTTCATTGTGATCCATTGGTATTTGCTAATTTTTCCGGAAAAACTTGGGAGAAAGCATCTACACTGAAGCTGACGTCAAGCTTCCGAAAATTTTTTTTTGTGACATGTAGCCCCCCCCCCGACCAAGGTCAAATCTGGCAGCTTTCAGACGCTGGTAAATAACGTAAAAAAATGCTATATAACGGTAACAGCAATCAGTACAGGTGTTATTGAAAAAAAAGAATATCAGCGTCTGTCCATGTGTTATTTCATTATGAGGTCGAAGGTCATAAAATGCCAATTTTGGGTTATGCAAAAGGTAGCCCCCCCCCCCGACCTGACCAAACTTAAATTTGAAAAAGCCAAATTTAGCATACAGTCTTACAATAGGCCGGATATAAACATAGTAAAGCTCCACTAGAATCAACCCATCTATTAAAAATTTTTAAAATGAAAACTAAGCCCCCCCGACCGCATGTATAATAAAAAGTAATCTAAGGTCACAAGAATCATATTAGTATATAAGTTCATCATCATTGCACTATGATATGGGCCGTGCTGTTAACTGGGCAGCTAGGAAACCCTTTTGCCTGCCCGCACATCTATTACACGCATTGTCCTTGGTATCATCACTTAAATGTATTTTGGTCATAGATCTATTGTATTTGTTTTACACCAGCTTACATCTAGGTATAGAAGTAGCTAAAGTTTGTGTGTTGCATGTTGTAGGAAGCTGTAGCCCCCCCCACTCCCTGAGGTGTAGGCCCCCACCGACCTGAGGTGTAGCCCCCCGACCTGAGGTGTAGCCCCCCCCGACTCAACATATCGGGGTGCCATTTTTTACAAGGCCTAAGGATCTGCCTGAAATTTTTTCTCAGACGTCCCCCGCTCATGGTTGGTTTGTGAGCATAAAATGGTATCTGTAGGCTTTTGCTGGGTTGCGCTAGAAAAACTTCTGCGACAGGCTTGTTCTAAATTGGTCGAATTTAACCCCAATAATGCCCTAGCAGCATCACTTTTAGGTCGCAAGTGCTCCAAATGGCTTGACTAGGACCATTTTGGATGGACTTGCATAAAAACAGACCATGGTTCGCGTGTCACTCCGTCAACACTACAGAATAATGACTTATTTCGGATTAAGAATTTGATCCCAGGGGGGCCCTTTCCAACCCCTGTAGCAGGTTTCAGGTAGCTCGTTTTGCATCACAACCTCAATATTCGAAAAATTCAGGGTTTTTTACATCGGAGGGGCTCGAGACACTGTACATTCGGAAAACGTTTCATTTTGGCTTCAAAGTGGTGTTTCAAAAGTACATGGTTTCGTGAAATGACCCCTATACTTTCTCAAGAATGGTTGAAGTGTCTTGGGTTCTGGTTTCTTCTAATTGGGTTGTAAGATGGATAGTGAAGTATACAGACCAGGTATTTCGATCTGCCAGGTGTCCCCAGTTCAATTGCCTTAGGTAAATTTTGCAAATATTTCAAGCTCATGCCCGAAAGACCGCAAGTACTTTTCTGTCAGCATGTTTTTCTCTTGTTGAGTTAAAACTCTGTCGTTTTTTGCTTTGGCTAAATTGCTTAAATTTTGTTTTTCTTATCTATAATTGCAGTCAGTCATTGACAGTTACAGTAGTTTATGGTCCTTATGGTGAAATCCATACTTAGCGAATTGTCTTCCCATGGAATACAAGTTCAACTCTCCCCCAGAATACTAGTTCAGTTCCTACAGTTCCGAACTAGGGTTCTTCCCAGGTCTGGAGAGAGGTCTGCTGTGTATTTTGAGCACCCAGTGCCATAAGGTCAGCGCCTTGTTTTCGCTTCCTCAAATTCATCGCGCTAGAAATATGCAGGGAGTTTAAATGTAGCTGGAAGATATATGGTTCTGTACAACACATTAGCTCATGTACGAGTCCAGCATACTTGTTCTAATTTATCACTGTAACATCTAGATGAAAATGTTTATTAATTGAAACGGAGCGATTCGGAGTTTCCATTGAGGACGCCAGGGGGTAATCTCGAAAATTTTGTTTTTTTCTGATTCTGTCATTCATAACTCATCATTGGACGAATGGATTTGGTAATTTGTTTGTTCATTACCAAAAACATCATGTGTAACGAGGATGTGTCCTTTACTTGAACGCGAACACCTGCGAGCCCATCTTCGGGGTGAAATGGCAAAAACAGATTTTTAAGGGTTGTTTGCCAAAAATAGCGCACAATACGGGTACGAGCGTTCGGCAGCCCATGTCACATCGAAAAATCGAGGCCATAATAGAATCAGCTTATCGAGATCTACAACTTTGCTGACCGTGACTTTTTCGGCGGATGACTCTCCTGGGCCGCTGTGGGGCCGATTATGGTTCGGACATTTGCCAGAAATAGCGATTTTTCAACTTTCGCCATGTTATTGCGTGTCTCACCTTACCGTGAGTCCCTATTAGGTTATCAAACGCGCTACGACAGCTTTGCTATCTGGACTCTAACTTGACTATATTATATATTTTCATGGGATTTCGATGGTTTTAATGGCTCACGAACCCAATTGTCGAAATGTAGTCTATTTTCATTTGTATGGCTATGTTTTGTGTCCAAGACGACAGGAATAATTTATTGTTTATAGGTTTTCCGGGATGCTCAATACGAGACGGATTGATTATCAAGTAATACTTCGAGTACGGAGTATCCCATTCTTTTTTAGACGTTTGCATTGGGTTTAGGGTCAAGGAACACGATTTCCAGAAAATAGTATGTCTTCAGTAGTTTGGTACATGGTATCAAAAATAGTTGTATAAGAGTAGTTTCGTACTAGACGGTAGCTTGGTTATCTAGAGACCAGCACAACTACTCTGGCGTGTCCACAGCGGGGATCCCCACTTTCGGAATCTGATGTCTGTCCCCGTCCCCCACTCCATCGAAATCCCACGTTCGACGACATTTGAAAAACTTTTTGTCTCAAGATGTATGCTTTTTGTATGCAAAATGTTTTTTAAACATCAATATTACCACTATTCCTAAATGCTAAAACATTGTTTTATAGAGAGGAAAAACAGTGTTATCTAGAAAGGAAGCGGCACAATTCGAAAACGACCGAAGTAACACAATTGATTGAAAATTCTGATTTTAATCATAATTTATCAAAATCGAAATTTTAAAATATTAAGATTTATTTCATTGCCGAAAACTGAAAATGATTGAAATCGATCTAAATTTCTTTTAAAAAAAATTGAATGAAATTTTGACCTAATTAATTGTATTGATTTCTGGCCTTGACTGTACATTAACGGCATAAATCTACATGAAAATATGGAAATATTTAGAAATTTTAACTAAATTCACCCCTTCCCAACTTTGAAGTGTCCCGAGATTGAAAATGGTCTCCCCGCCCCCATTTTTTCGGTGGGCTGTGGACAGGTGATAATACTGGATGACTTTTAGTTGTTTTTGAACTGGGATCAAGGTCGACGAGTTTTAGGATTTTCAGTGACTCCAGGGTCCCAGGAAGCCTTAAGAGTGGTATATGTATCAAATGCAACCTGTTTAACTAGTGATTTAACAAATTATCGCTTAAAAATGAAACCACACTCGCCCCGGTTCACCCTCGCCCCGGTTGACCCTCGCCCGTGTTAGTAGTCTATATTGCGTTTTTCACAGATAACGTGCGTGACGATATGACTACGTTGAATGTGCTCCTGCATCATAAAGCTACGCTGCTGCGTTGAGTTGCAAATTTTTGTAAAGCATTATAGACATGTAACAGTCACACAGTTGCATGTTGTTACAGTGGCGTTACAATATGTTAGTGTAATTGTATTACACCACTGTTTAACGTGTAAAAATGAGAATTGTGGTACAAGGTTACGTCGCTTAATTAAGTTACATCACATTTCAATATCACAAACACTGAGTTACAACCGTGTACCTAGGCACAAAAATGTTGCATCGGAAACCAAGTTAATAAATGTAATATGGACCTAACTAGATTAATAGTCCTCAATATAGTTACGTACTTATGATCCTTTAAAACCGCCGTAGAAAAGCACGAGCATCGGGTAGTAAAAATCGCTACTCCTGAACCGGACCCGACTAAAAAAGTTGTCTAGGCACCCGGTTAGCCGCCAGTTTGGCCCTCTCATTCACTTCTGTCAGCTTCGTCTGCTCCTGAGCGTAATATCCCGCTCAAATTTACGCATCTACAAATGTTTCGGTTAGTTTATCTAGACATACGACCAATCTTAATTTGTCGAGTTAAATGAGGCTGGATGAATCTTTATGTACGGTTCAATAAGTTTTGCATAGTAAGTGGACACTAGTGGCCGGATTGTAATAGAAATTCTCAACTACTACGCCTCAATTGATGCAGCCAAAAATGAACGGCAAAAAAAAAGTTGCGTTAAAGAAAAAAAAAAATCAAATTCTACAAAGTGCCCTAAAATTCGAAATTTCCAGCTAAGGAACTGTTTTGCTTGTTGGTAGTGAACAATGCAATTTACTCTGAGCGCCTCCACTCGACGAATTCCCAACTACCGCGAAAATTGGGCTGATTAATGTTAGGTAACAGCTTCATTTTTAGGCTTTTTCTAGCATAGGTTTGAAGACAAGGTGGTATGAAAAGCAGCCGCAGAAAAGTTGGGCTTGGTGCGCGATTGGAACCGACAACCTTCCGGCGTGGGATCCGTAATCACTCTGCCGATGTAAGCGATTCATTCCGGAGCTGCTGTATTTGACAAAACTAAGCAAAAATTGAACTTCAACACCTGAGATCCTTAGCTATGGTACAGTCACAGAACCGCCGCATGATATAGTAGTCCATAAATGAATGAATTCGTTTGATACTTTGGCCTCGTACCTTCAACCTGACTAGCGAAAGCTTGTAGAGGAACATTCGCAAACAGATAAAAAATGATTGAGATCTCAACTCTTCTAGGGAAATTGTTGTGTGATGTCGCAAGTAACAAAAATCTTCGAATAGGTTGGCGCTTTATCTTAAGAACCACCAATTACAGTAGTCGACAGAAATGACTGCTGTTCGTTCGATCTTCGCTCGATAAATTCAAAATATTGTTCGAATTTTGTTCGAGACGTGTTCGAGATTTTGGCGCACTTTTTTAAATTTGGTCGAAGTTTGATCGACAATTGTTCGAGAATAAATAAATTTTGTTCGATTTCTGTTCGATGTTCGTTCGTTCGTTCGAAATGTAACACTCATTTCTGGCGTGTACTGTACATGCATGAATGGATCATAGAGTCTGCTTGCGCTAATCACGTTTCCAGGTACGTAGGCCTACAGCCATTTGTTTCATTACGTATTATAACGATTGTAGCTAGTAACGGCTGCAGGGCGAAGATTAAATTGTTCATTACACCAGCGTTCAACAATCTTAGTTTGCGTAATAAAGTTAGCACCTGTTGTACAACATTCTCGGTACATTGGTTGAAACTCGTACGATTCATGTAACAGCTGCACCGCAAAGGTTGTTTTCATCATTACACTGCCGTGTGGAAACCATTGTTGTCGTTCAAGAACGCGCATTCAATTTCAAACATTGCTGTTACAAGCCATATAAAATCCGCCCTGAAATTAAGCTGTCGAAAGAAACTTGTACCGACAGTTAAAGTCACCGTTACAACGTAGCGACAACTGCAGTGTAACGAGCGTGACAGGCTTTGCGTAGCTGTGTACAATGTGAGCACGCATCTTAATGTGAAGCATGCACGCACAACAATCCTTTAATACAGTCCAGCGTAGAACGCTTGCAACGAAAAATATACATGTGATATACATGGTTTAATGTATTGGGTTCTACATGTGAAACTGATTTATCCCGAATGATAGACTGCATAATTGATATGGAGCGAGCGGAGTTTCCACTGAGGGCGCTAGAGGGGGAAATATCGTGAAAATTTCTATTTTGTCGCTGCCATTCACAAGCTATTCATTTTCTGATAATGAATTTCGACTAATTTTTTATTCGATAGGAAAAAGTGATAACAACCTTTGAGTTGTACGCGAATTGGTCCAACCTCATCTGCTGGGTCAAAATGGCAAAACAGGTTTCCACGGGTTCTTCGCGAAATCTGGCCATACGGATACCACTGTTTCTCGGTCCATATCTCGCGACACAGGAATCGTGTCGAAAAACGGATAACATCAAATCACCAAAAACGGATGCAGAATCAGCTTATCGAGATCTACAATATTGCTGAGCACAACTTTTTTGTGGGGCCACTCCCTGGGCCGATGTAAACCTGATAATAGTTCATCGACCCTTTGCCAGAAATAGCGATTTTTCAAATTTAGGTATGTTGAGTGTTTTTACCTTCGCCTATCAAGCACGCTGAATACGATAGTTTTACTATGTAGAATCCAACTTCACTATTATACATTTTCTTGAGGTTTGAAAGGCGTACCCATTCCAATGTTGCGATGACCCTGATTAGGTTTAATGAGCCCATTCTAAAACTCATTTTAACTCAACTCTGCACTCTAAATAATGAAATAGCAGCGCGTTATGTGCAGATATGTAAAAAATAAATTGCTCTGCAAAACGTAATAATAACACCCATGTATGCAGCTTGAGCGGTTACGCAGATAGTTTCGTTTTTGTATATTATTTTTGATCCCACTTTGTAACTACATAGAGGATGAAATTATTTATGGAATGACACCAATAAGTGCCTAGCAGTTGTGTCGATATTATCTATTATTGTTTTCGTATTGTATTTTGGCACTCATGGACTCATTAAAAAACTTTTGATCGAACCATGCAGTGTAAATAATGAATTGGCAGCACGCCATTTTGTATAGAGGATAAAATTCCCAGACCAATAACCATCTAGCGGTTCCGTAGATACATTGTCGTTTTCGTATTATATTTTGGAACTCTTGAATTCATTAAACATGCCTTTTAATGTAAACACTACATCCTGGTTAAGCCACGTAGCGAAGCAGTATAGTCTTATAGATGCTTATTTGCTCTATAATGGCTCCAATGTGACTCCAATATGTACAAGGGTTGCCGAGACACAAACGTAATTTTCGGGCAACTTCGCGACCAATTCGCGCCCTTTCGGGCGGATTTTTTGGTAATGAGAAAGATGTTAAAAGAATCATTAAAGATGAATTTCTCTGCAGGTAGAGACCAATGAGCGTCTAACGGTTGCGGATATATTGTCGTTTTCATATTGTATTTTAGAGCTCATGGATTCATTAAAAAACTTCGTTTAATCCAAATCCTACATTCTGTAAAAGCGTAGCAAAGCATTATAGTCTTATAGAGGCTAATTTGCTCTATAAAATGAGTCGAATACTGCTGTTGTCGAGTATTATGGTGAATAACGTAATATTTCGGCAACTTCATGACCCGATTTTCACCCTTCCGGTCGGATTTTTCATAGATAGAAAAGATGTTGGATGCAGGTTTCTCCTCTAAGTAAACGGTACGTGCAGAAATTTCACTTCAAAATGAGCTATCGCGCGAATCGCCTAATCAATTCGGCCAGCCAAATTTGAAATATTTCTGTCGCCCTAAAAACTCAATAACGGTCATTGTCAAATTTCACCATTATACGGCTGAAGTAAGAATTCTTTGCTCACAAAGCTCAGTATTAAATAAAATTGTGAATATCGACTGATGGCTAGTCAGCGGAAAAACTACAGTAAAGGCCAGAATTACAAGTAACCAAGCGGCGAACGAACAACGGGCAAATAATATACTTTAAAAGTAAAGTTTTTTTTCCACGAGAAAATTGTGCTCGAGCAGCTGTTCATTATTGTGAATAACTGTTTAAGCAGACATTTTGCTAATGAATTATTGATCAGCAAAAGTTTTTATTTAACATAATTATCATTTATTAAATCATTAATATTAAACGAGATGTACAAACATACTACCTTGAGGAGCACCAGGGGTCACTAGAAATAAGCAAGGATCTGCCGTTGAGTTCTGCAATGGATGCCGGTCACTTAAATATTTCTTAAGGCATTTAGCTGTTTACTTTCAATACCTGTTTTGGTTTCTGCAGCAATTAATGATAGGTAAAGAATAGATAGCCGACGTTAGGTAAAGATACGGATAATCTAGATAAAAAATGGTAACTGTGAAATATGAAACTGCATATCGTAACCATCTAGAAAGTAAGTTCTGTAAAAGCTGCTATGATTCCTTGATTCGAGGCTGCCGAGAAGACACCGTTTACAGCAATGTTTTCCTATCACTTTGGGAACAGGAGTTTGATGCTGGTTCCACAAATTATGTGTTAAGTAATCGACTTTAGTGTATGAATTAACATTAAGCTAATAAGACCAAACGAACTTCATAATGACAGATAAAACCCCAAAATGCTTCTATTATGAAGCCTATTCAGTTCCGTTTTTCTCTTTCTACCCCAAAAACGGCGTTGCAGCAGTAAACATAATGTTTGTACATCCAAATATAAACTTAACTTAACCACATTTTTATTTTTTGCACAATATTTTTAGTCTAAATCCGGCTGTAACCTTAAAACCTGTCGTCGTTTTTTGCATTTTTGACTTAGGATGTTTTGATGTTCACAAATTTTTGCTTCTTTTAACATTTATTTGACCTTTTGTAATATATCAAGTGCCGTAGATGCATGGTCGTATTTTAAACGGCGCGTTATTTTGTTAACAGGTCCAGTCAAAAGCCATAAAAGTGCGGAACGTTAAAATTGTCGTTGACTACAATAGCGTTTGTGCAAAGTGTGAGAAGAAGATTGCAAACAGGTAAGATACCACTTTTACAGTTGCACTAGCGCCATTTAATTTTTTACTGTGTCATTATAGTTTTAGTGTTAGTATTTAGTCAGAACAGTAATAAATATAGCATACCTACCGCAGTACTCGCCAAGTGGGTTCTCCAAAGTTCCGAAATTATACCTGGGGACACCTCCAGATTGTCGAGGAGCCCTCCGCCCAGTTGAACTGGGGGACCATAATGTACTTCAACCGTCAAAAACATCAAAAATGTCTAATTTTACAACTTATTGTAATTATTCTTACTTAAAAAGGTGGCATATTAGTAATTTTTAACCCCGCAGGGCAAAATTTCAAGATTTTGTAGCCAACATATGGGTAAAATTACATATTTTTAGCCCATCAGTCGAAAATTTGGTTATTTTTAGGGGGCAAGAAAGGAACTGGGGAGGCCAAAATTTTCCGGTGGGGCATGAGCTGGTGCAACCTGGAGGATCTCGTAATATCTAGGGGGCCTTCCCTCCCCTTCATCGAAAACCCAGCGACAAAAATGAGTGTCGGTCCCTCGCGATTCGATCGAAAATAATTTGTTTTAAAAACGGAATTTGTTATTACTTGAAACAAGGCTAGCGGAGCTTCCTCTAAGGGCGCTAGGTGGATAAATCGTGCAAATTTATTTGTTTGTCTGTCGCTGTCATTAATAACTACTCTTCGGATGGATGGATTTCGATAAGTATTTTGTTAGATAGCAAAAGTGACAGAGATTTACCCTTTAGGTGAATGCGGACAACTGGGATCCCATATTCCGGATCGAAATGGCAAAAACAGATTTTTAAGGGTTCTTTACCAAAATGTGGTGATACGAGTGCCAGTGTTTCGCAGCCCATATCTCACGACACAGGTGTCGCATCGAAAAATGGAGACCACAATATAGAATTAGCTCATCTACAATTTTGCTAACAACCAGTTTTTTGTGGGACGACGCCTTGAGCCGCCGTGGGCCCGAATATGGTTTGTCGACCCTTTGAAAGAAACGATTTTTCAAATCTCAGTATTTTATCATGTGTTTTACCTTACAATGAGCGCGTATAAGATTATCAAGCACTTTAGATACCGATAATTTTATTATTTAGAGTACAAATTGACTTCCTCAGTCTTTTTCAGGGGTAAACACGATTTCCAAAATGTACTGCCATTTCATTTGTTTGGTTATATATTGCGTGCAGGGACACAAGAATTGTCTAAAGATAGATTTTTCTGAAGTCTGAATAAAATGATTTGATTATTTAGAGTCCAATACAATGTATCAAGCGTTTTAACGGTTTTCAATGCGTTTAGAGTCAGTGAACCCGATTTCCAGCGTAAATAGTCTGTCTTCAGTTGTTTGGTTACGTATAATACGCACTAATTACATGCTGAATACCAACGTTTTTCGGTAGGTTAACGCCAGCGTATAAGCAAACGGTCGGAGGACAGTAAAACTGTCAGCTTGCCGCATGCCTCAAGGCGCAATTAGATATAACGACCTGTCTGTCATACCATATTATCATTTGGAGCTACATAAAACCACTGTCGTGTCGCTTACCGGTTATTCACAATGTACATCAAACTATAATATGTGGATTCAAAGTGCTAACTGCATCTGCTTCTAAGAAACATGTGCATTTACAAGAAAAATGAAGCACAAATTAAAAGGTGTGGTAAGTACTCAAAATAGCGGTAGCAATATAAATTAATCTAAATCGGGAAGTTTTGGAAAATATTGTATTACCTAAGTAATAAGCATTAAGAATTATGACACATGTAGATATATTTGTAGAAATTTGAAATCAAAAGTGTGATATCTAGGCCAGTCGGATCAAGGATGTTACCCGCAACATGCCTGGATTACGAAAAATAAGAATCTGTGCATCCAGAAGGTTTATTAATTTTTGAGACATAGAATCGTACTTGGCGTAGAAGATTATGTGTGTAGATTTGCTTGTTTTCTGTAATTCTGAAAAATAAGATTTTGTGCATCCAGAAGGTTTATTAATTTTTGAAACATAGAATCGTACTTGGCGTAGAAGATTATGTGTGTAGATTTGCCTGTTTTTTGTAATTCTGAAAAATAAGATTCTGTGCATCCAGAAGGTTTATTAATTTTTGAAACTTAGAATCGTACTTGGCGTACAAGATTATGTGTTTGGTTTTGCTTATTTTCTGTTTCTCTTTTTGTCAGTTATCGCTGTAAATATATAAAATTATATAATAATATAATGTTCACAATAATATAAATTATTACACATAATTCACATGATAAACACACTAAGCGACTAGGTCGGCGAATTCACAACTATCATAATAATTCTTGGGCTTTAGTGATAATTAAAAAAGAAAAACAACACGCAAAACCAGAAACAGAATCTACATGCCTAGCTATGTATTAAATTGCCATTATACTAGTCACTGCAAAATTATGGTGATGTGTATCAGATCCCAACTGGGTCGATCATGTGATACGGATGGACGATTCTCGTATCCCTAAAGCACTCTTTTACAGTCAACTAAGTGAAGGTCAACGACGTGTTGGTGCTCCAATCAAACGTTATAAAGACCAGTTAAAGAAACACCTGAAAGCATGCCAAATCAGGTTTAATGAACTAGAACAATTGGCCCGTGATCGAACAAACTGGCGCGGAATTTGCGCTAGGGGTCTCGTGATATTTGAGCAAGAGAGAATGGATGAATTGCATGAAAAGACACAAAGAATGAAGGCACGCGTTCCAGCGGGAGGTCTTGCAGTTGTTGGACTGTTAGTATGTGACGTTTGCAATCGTGCGTGTGGCTCCAGGATTGGTCTTTACAGTCACCGACGCTCACATCAATGAGAAGCGGAGATTCGTCGTACACGACGACTCAATCCATAACAAAATTAAAGTGCAGAAATGAGAATAAATTCGATTGGACTGTCGGTGTCGCAAACTTCAGCCTGAACATAGCCAAAAGCAATAAAAGGCATAACTTGGTGACCATATCTTTACGGCAAAAAAGCATAATGCGTTATGCTTCTTTTGTATACGGCCATGGCTTTGGTACAAAAATTGCTTATATTTTCTCGAACTTAGTGCGATAAAGGCACAACGGTAGTTGGGAATTCTACATATCATACATATTTAACCTCTCATACACGTATAATATATAACCCCTCGTGTGCCTTTAATTATGAAATTTATTTATGTTTTTTATATGTTCTGTGTGTATTCGTTTATTGTGTTTTATGTTATTATTTGTTTTTCTGTATATTAGATTATGTTGTATGTTTTTGTGTATGTGTTGTTACCTAATTTGTATATTTTCAGACTTCAACTTTAAAATTTTTTTCCTTATTCAGTAGGCGAGGAGACTTGAGTGTAATCAGTCGTATTACAAACACTATGCTCAAAGGGTTAGTTTAATAAACTGAAAAGCAAATGTTTACTGAATTGTTGTGTGAATTGTGCATCTATCTCAATTTATGAACACGACGCTGAAGCGTTGACTATAATAACTTTGAAAACTCGCAGCCCCTGCCGAGGCTCGAACCAGCGGTCTTCAGAACTGCAATCCAGCGTCAAATCTCCAGGATATAGTTTGTCTTCCTTTGTTTGGTTATATATAATGCGCTCAAAGCATTTAGGACATTGTATATAGTAGGTTTTTCGGTATGTACGCTGATTATGATGGTGTGCTTATATAGGATCCAACATAGCTGCACCATGCTTTTTCAAGAGCTTTCGTGATGTTTAAGGTCAACCTTCGGTGAACTCAACGACAAAATAAAATTGTCCGTCGTCATTTGCCTGGTTATGCAATGCTTTATGCGCCTTCACATAAGCTTTTTTAGGTTTTATGATATGCAAAATACGTGGCTTGCCTTAATTTCTATTAGATCAACATTACAAGGCTTCAAGGTTTCCAGAGGGTTTTGGGCGGTATATACATCAAACACAAGGGTTGTTTTTCATGTTACCATACAAAACGATAATATATAGATGAAACCACGGAAGCTCCATTTCACTCTCGCTTGCGAGATACTGGTTATATCCATATAATGCAGTTACAACTTTAATGTAATCTGTACTAAGATAGCATAAGGAGATACCAAAACAGTGGACAGTAGTCTAATGCATACTTATGTTGGAAGATATATGCGTTTTCGATCGTCACCACGTATTTCTGAGGGGTCAAAATTCAGTGACCCTCCCTTTGTGCAGGTAGTTCGCACCCACTACGTTTTGTAGTGGGTTAGGTTTTTGATATATTAAAATATTTTCAACCTTTTTTCACAAAACTTCGGAGAAAGCCCCGCACTAAATTGGGCTTATTTAATTTTAACCACGGCTCCAGAAATGAAATGGGCTTTGGCCGAAATTACATGTCTTATATTACACGGGTTTACATTGCAATGCTGGGATGTGTCGTGCTCCTCCCACATGCACTTTTGCTAAATATGAAGTATTATGTCCGCCTTCGTAAATATATTCAAGATGGGTTCATTTGATTCCTTGCTGTATTGTTTATAAAAACATAATAGTATACATATTGTCATGCACTCGAAATCGATTTTGAATCTAGGAGGGCAAGCTATGATAAAGCACATCTGAGGGCAAGCTAAAACAAAACACATCTGGTGCAAAATTAGGTAGGACTCAAATGAGGCATAGTGCTTGAAGCAATGAATTGAACCCCTTCTCAAGTCATATTTACTGACTCCACCCTCTCCCACGTCAAAGGCGTGGAGAGTTTTGGATAATTGACAAAATTGTGTAAAATGATGGAACTATGTATTGTCCTTCCAAGCTTGATGAGGGGGCACCTGCCTCACTGTCTTATCAACGTTTTCTAACTACCAGTGGGCTTTCAGTGTATTAAATTTGATAAAAATCGCAACGTTTGTACCAAATCCACAGCTTTATAGAAAATAACAATAACCCATGATGGTATTTTTCTGCAAGCCTTTTGCTATTTTTGGCTATGTATAGGCCGCAGCTTGCGACATCCATTGTACAAATGAATTTCGGCTCGTCTCTGCATTATAAGTTTGTGGTGACAGTGTAATGGCATTTATTACATAGCTAGGCATGAAGATTCTGTGTCTGGTTTTAGTTATTTTTTGTTTCACTTTTTTCAATAATTATTGTCATTGTGAGTATATAAAATTATATAATAATACATTATGTACACAATGTACACAATTATACTGTTATTACACATAACTCATATAATACACATTATCATACATTAATAGCAAAATATTAATATTACTAAAAGTTTACTCATTTAAATATAAATTTTAATAACTGTATACTATTTTACTTTATAATTAAAGAATTTACTAAGTTATTTATATGCTTACTAAATACATGCATTTCAGCTTGGACATGCCAAAACTGATAAAAGGCACAACTAGATGACCATATCTTTACGGCAAAATAGCATGTTATGCTTCTTTTCTATACGGCTGTGACTTTGGTAAAAATCTCGTATATTTTCTCGAATTTAGTGTGCTAAAGGCCCAACGGTATTTGAGAATTACACACATTATCATACATATTTATATAGTATATAACCCCTCGTGTGCATTTGTCCAATTCTAAAAGTTATAAATATTGTATATACTGTGTGTACTTGTTTATTGTTTGTTATGTTATCATTTGTTTTCGGTATGTATTAGGTCATTCTGTATATTTTCGTGTGTACACCTAATTGACTTTCAAAATTCAACTTTTAAAATTCATTTTCTATATTCAGTCAGCGAGTAGGGTTGGGTCTAATCGGCCGTGTTACAAACACCCTACTCAAAAGCTTAGTTCAATAAACTGATAGGACAACGGTTTACTGAATTTTTGTGTTAGTTACTGAGCATTAATCTCGATTTATGATCTCAACACGGAAGTGTTTACTACAATAAGTTTGAGACCTCACTGCCCCTGCTGGGACTCGAGCCAGCGGCCTGTGTAATTGCAGTTCAGTGCGCTAACAACTACGCCGAGAGGCGAGCTTTCAATTTTATATAATTTTTAATATATTCAGCTATGCCGATATAAAACAGTGCGTCTTTTACGCTACTGCATATTATTATATAATATATACATGCTGCCAAATGAATTGTATTTTTTTACATTTACATAACAGTTTTCATCATTTACAACACGGTTACCCGTTAGTATCATTTACAGCACAGTTACAACAGCTTGGTTATATTTGCCACTTGTTTTCTTTAATATTTATTTGACGCAAAGCATATTTATTGTGTTTAGTGCCAAAATCAACGGTATGTAGGGCGCATAGCGAATATAAGCCAGTGTGCACGTTCAAAACATTTGTTGCACGCTACTAAGTATATAAAAACAGACTGAATTCGGACTGAAGGTATGTTAGCTGCGTATTAAACGATTTTTGTAATTTTTATGGAAAATGCAGGGGTCACAGGTGTTAAAGCCCAAAATCTCTCAGCTCCAGGATCAAAGTAGAAAAATCTCGAGGTAGCGAGCCGGCAAACCAGGTCGGGGTCAGCCACCTCTTCGTCACCGGAACACCAATGGAGAAGTTAGCATATGGGTTTGAAGATTTCTTATGTTTGTTGCCGATACCAAATCACCAGGACCAATACGTTTCTCTAAAGTACCAAAAAGTATCTGGAGTTCTCGACCTGAAGGTTCTACAGTTCGAAACTCGAGCTACTGTGGTAACTTGGGGTGGTCCTTAAAGTACCGTCGCTCATAAAACTTTTAATTGTGCGTTTCTAATAAGGGAAATTTTTAGCATGTTTCAGTACCGCGAAGAAAGATTTGAGCAATTTTAGCTAAAATATGTACAATTTGTCATACTTATTAGTGCAACAAACGAAAATTTGCTAATGTTTCATCCGAACAAGAATAAAAAATTTTCCAGGAGAAAGTGTTTGCGTCTTAACGGCGGAACTTTTCTTCTTAGTGGTACGATTACAGCTGAGCAAATTGTTAGACATTTTAGGTTTTTGTGGACAAATTTAAATTAACGTTGACATATGCCCCAAAAATGCTATCCCCTAAGCTGACCAACATCAGAACACATATAAACATGATTATTGCTATAATAAAAACAAATGATTGAAACACTTCAGTAAGTATTCGCAGATCCACTGAATTGAAGATGTCGATTGAAATTTTAAACGCTACACTACCAACGCACTGCGAACACTATGATGTTTCAGTAGTACAACATTGATAGTTTCAGTTGTCACATCTGCAACCTGCTTGCAAAATTAAAAGTGAGGCGGAAAGACCGGCGGGTGCCTACTTAACGAGCCCGCCCTGGGTTTCCCAGCCCCGCAGGCACTGTGAAGACGACGTAAGGTTGTGTACGACAGTTTTAATTGTCCTATTAATGGTGCATAGTGAGAGTGGGAGTTGAATCAAATCTTACATTAACGTAAAGAAATGCAAGGCTAAGACCAAAACCTTATTAAGCAGCGTCGGAAGTCTTAGATAATAGCGGTTGATACAGAAACGCCATATGTGTACAGAATGTTAAATGTGGGTGCGTTTTAAGTATCTTAATTGCTTAATCCTGGTCATATTATAAGGGCAATAAAGCTAAAAAGTCTATATAACTAGGATTGTCGTGTTAATTGAAAAACTGTGGATAATACCCTAATTTTCCCAATTTTCAACGTCGCATCGTTTGCTTATGTGACGGCCTACGCAATGATCTTACTATTCAAATAATTAAGGCAGTACAAAGGTTAAACCATCTATGTTAATTTCGGACCAAACCTCCTCAAAAAGTAGTCCTCGTTCAACAGCATGGATTTACTGGCCGAATTTCAGAAATCAAGAGACAGCATCAAACTTCCGTGAACTGTCAATATATAAAAACAGGGATTGAGTCATCGATGGAAAGCGGCAATTATGTAAACAACACATAATGATCTTTCTGTAGACATACAGCATGTTGACATGCTGCACGTGTTGTTAACCAAAAGTCTCGAGCCTATGTGAGTCATTAGCTTACGTTATGATATATCATATACTGCTATCATTTCAATCGACGCAGCAGTTTATGCCTTGAGGTGTTTGTTTGCAAATAAATTGTGGGCAGTCAATGCACATTGTAACGCATAGTGTCATGCTTATTCCTACGCAATTTATGCCATTAAGCACACGTAGGCATAAAATCGGTATAATTCGCACTATTGTGCGAATTTTGTAATTATGTGTACGGTTATTGCTACAATAATAAGAGCCTTTTCTATAGAAAATAATACAAATTTTTACATGTAACTATTAGAGAATTTGTACATATGCTTCTATTGTACTTCTGTTGTAGCAGTGATACGTACTTGTGATAAAATGCGTGAAAACCATTTTGTAACACTTCCATGAATACATGCTACAATGTGCAGCGAGTGCACGCTTTTATCTGTGCACGCTGCATTATTGTTATTATTATGATGTAACTTTAACATTTTAATATTCAACCACATAATTTATTAAATTTCAGCGCGTTTGCTCGATATCCGGATGGCCGATTGGTGCATTATTATTGCTATAAACAACAATGAATTATAATGTTGGATACTGTTTTGACGTTCGTGATGTTTCGGACCAGACGACTTCAGAAGCATTGCAAATCATCTGTGCTAAATTGCAGTTTGACCTCGAAATTTGTGTTAATCGTTAATTCCTCTCTTATGCGCCGTTTTCGGAATACTCTGTACAACGACTTGAAAATTTGCCAAAAACCATACATCGTCCGTAACAAATATTACAAACTACGAGCTGTTTGTAATATTTGTTATGGACGATCGGTCACCCATAACAAATTTTACAAACGACGAACACATAAAGAAAAGAATCATTTCCCAATTAACTGTTATTTCAGTATTAGCGTATAAGCGCCTTTTTAGTACAACCTAACGCTGAAATATATTGTAACCTCCTAGTTTGGCGAATTCCCAGCTACCTTAAAAATTGGACTTAATTGAAAATTAAAAACGGAAACAAAAAACAGGAAGCTATGTAATAAAATTCCATTATATATATTATTCGACGCAACATTATAATTCAGAAACGAGTTATTAGTTTGTACCTTCGGCGTCGGAACCTTCAGCCTGGATGTAGCCAAAATAAGTAAAAGGCACTGCTAGGTAACTATATCTTGCAGCAAAATAACATAACGCGTTATAGCTTTTTTCCATAGATTTGTGAATTTGATACAACAATTGGGCATTTTTCTCAAATTTAGTGCGCTAACGGCTTAATGGCAGTTGGCAGGAACTGACTAAGTGTAAGTCTGTTATGCGGTCTTTTGCCAAGCATACAGGTACTGCCCTGAGACCACTGAATTGGAAAAGTCACTTTTTATAAGGTCTTGATACAATCGCATCGCAATTTACTGACAGCTTACATCGGAAAGCATGTCTATCAATCTCATTTTTATCGTATAGTCTATAATATACATGTGGACCGCGAAAATGTGGCCCGACTCAGCTTGTATTTTGATGAACACGGACAAACGTCCGAAATGCAGAAATGCGCGCACGTAAATTGCGCCCACACATCACAGCAGTCATTGTCCACAATTAATACTTTATTCGATCATGACATATCATACTCTTTTAAAATACTAGTTTCTCAGCTGGCAGTGATTAATGATCAACTAACAATGAATGTTTCAATACTAGACCAACATCATACTCATTTAGATAAAGGTTTAACTTTTCAATAAACTGATGGTATCTTATTGTATCTAAGTCTCATTCTGAATTACGGCCGAATTAATGGAAACGCGCATATATACACGACCAGACTGTACATAAGCACTGAAAACTCAAAATCGAGCTATCGTCCAAACTATAACTGAAATTTTCGGAAATTATAAAATACGAAACCGTCGTGAAACTCTAATGCGTGGAATCACTTTTGGCGTGTGCAGCTGGGTTGTTCTTTTGCCAAGTCAGTTCTCGAGTAAAACGGATAACCGCGCAAAGGTTAAGGTAGCATGCAGTCACTATTTTGCTATTTAGCCCGGAAATTTCCTGTTCGCGTACACGTAAAAACACGATCAACGATCTCGTTTTTGTCGTACAATATAGCACGCTATCGCCAAGATAGTTGCTTGATTCAGCATGTCATTGTATGAACGCGAACAAAAGTGAGAAATTGAAAATCGTGTGCGTAGACGAATTGCGATCACACATCACACAGTTCATCTTCGCGTTCGCTAAACAGCGAATACCGATGACATAAATCTGAGTGGTTATTTTCACAAGATTCAGTTCGTGATGTTGTTATGAGAACCACCATGAGTGATCGACCTGAATTAGATACAGACATTAAGAGATTATCTTTTTTGGAAGAGAGTTTTTTAACTTTCACTTATAACTCAAAAACAGAAACTCTGACAAAAAATAGAATACAACAAAATGCCGCTGAATGTTTAGTTGGCAATATTGAAAGAAGAGATATCGTAACTCTATTTTACTGTGTTAGAACAAAATGCACTAAAAATTTACACACTAATTGAGTTTATTTTGTGATATATACTACAAAATATCCGTCATTATGTGATGTATATATAATAGCAGGTTGTAGGAATTGCAAATTCGGGGTCAATTGCGACCCGATCAAGAGAGGATGCATATAGGGTCGCAGGTATAGACAAAATCTTGGTACATTCAAGAATGTTACATTACATTACACTACGTTACATTCAAAGTGTACGCGGCCACCGACGTAATTCTGTTTGCTGATTTTGTTATCAGCACTACTTATTTCGTTAACGACCAAAAATCTCGGGATCGAAATTTAATCGGTGCAGGAGTCGCCTGGTAGGGCAGATCGCCGATAGGATTCTTACCCCCTTGCCCCTGTTTCGAAAGCCAGCAACACAAATTTATTTGTTGACGGTTTGATATACAAGCAAACGTGCGGCACAGGACAAACTGATGTAATACTTCGCTTTAGCTTATAATTTGTTGCTGAAGAGCAAAACCTCATATTGTAGGATTGAAAGTTGCAGCTATATCTGGTAATTGGTAATTACAGGATACATTCTTCATGCTGTATGTATTTATCTGAATTGCTCATTACTAATTTCTTCAAATTTTTTAAATGAAATTGTTCACTGAAAGTCAAAATTGGCAAGATTATTGAACGCTCTTTAGATTTGGAAGATAGAGTTCATTCTAAAAGACAGCGGGTCGCTTTAGTTGGACGTCGTCGACACGATTTGATAGCTCCCTTTATTTATGATCTGTTTGAAAGACAATGTCGTTCCTGTTACTGGACACGGTTAAAAAGTAGTAGTGGCTCCATTTAGTGGATGTTGTTCGACAAACTTCTTCGTTTATAACAAACGTTATAAACGACCTATCGTCCATGACAAATTTTACAAACAGTTCGGGGTTTGTAATATTTGTTACGGACGACGGGTCGTTTGTGACACAAATTCTCGAGTCATTTCTGTGAGTCTGTGAACGGCGCATTACGTTGTCGAGTTACCATTAAAACAATTACGAATTTGATTAGGATGATTTTTGAAAATAATTAAACAGAATACCAAGAAAGTCAGCCTTAATTTTGGAGGACAAGTGTTTCACTCAATGTCAACTTATATATGGGTGTGTATAAAATAAAAATATATTTAATATCTTATATTCTAGCCCTTCTTGTGTTCTTTCTCGTCATGACAATTGAATCATATACACTTGTAACTTGTCTTTCGCCAAGATGGTAAATTATGCGTGTTGCAGATGTAATTTACCGAGATTTTTGCAGCTATACTGAGCTTCAATTTCTAAAATGAACCGAATATCAGCCCCCTTGCTTCAATAGTTTGAAGAAGGTGCCTTTACATATAGTATAAATTGCTCTACAAAGTAGAAAACCAATAAAATATCCATATTGCTTGGGCAGTTGCTGAGATATTGCCGGTTTCGTGTATGTTGGATCCAATGGGCCATTAAAATCAGTTTTGACCCTACTATAATGATACATAATGAAAGTGGCAGTACAGAATGTTCAGATGTATTATAGAGGGTCAAATGCTTTACAAAATGAGACCAGTAAACGGAGCGCGACATTTGCAACATCAGTGTTCTCAGAGGCTGCGAGGCTCAGGCGAGAGGAATTCGCCTCTCACTTTTCTGATTCTAAACTCGTGTTGACGTCCAGCCACCTTACGAATCGACTTAGCAATTTTAATAAATACTAAGTCCGATGGTTATTTTTTACTCTCTAGTGTTGTTTCTATGGTGTACGATTTAATTGGAGCTAGCAAATTTTATATTAACAATAGGACCCAAAATGAAGATCATCGTAAATTAAAACTGTCTTCGCAGGTATACCTATATAAGACCAACAAGCGAAGATGTAGCCTTGTGCAAAATTAATTTTTCGACGCAGAGGTTCACCCTGGGCCCTATTCAGAGAAAGTTTCCGATGTGTTTAAAGTCATCCTAATATCACTGTTAAGGCACCGTAGTTGCAATCTAAAACCCAATAAGCAGCAGTAATTGATCATTCAAAGAGAAGCTCCCCTCCAGTTTGATATTGGTGTCCTTTTCCAGTTTGATATTGGTGCCCCTCTCGTTTGATATTGGTGCCCCCCCAACAGTTTGTTATTGGTGCCATCTCCATTTTGATATTGATGCCCTCGATATTAGTGTCCCCCTCCAGTTTGATAATAATGCCCTCCTCCAGTTTTTTATTGGTGCCCCTCCGATTTGATATTGATGTCCTCCAGTTTGATATTGGTGCCCTCCAGTTTTTTATTGGTGCGCCCTCCAGTTTGATATTGGTGTACCGTTCCACTTTCATATTGATGCCTCCGTCTGGTTTGCTATAAACCACGCTCTCTCAGTACCATCACATTCTAGATACTAGTTTTCAGACGTACTGTTCCGATTTATTTTTGACAACAATTAGGACGCATAAATTTGCATTGTCATTCCATTGTTACGACCTGTCGTATACAACATTGTTACATACATAATTTGTTCACTGGTGAAAGGAGTATGCACAGCTGTCTAATATCTGTCGATTTAAGGGCGTAGATGGTTCGTGGGAGAGACGTAAATCAAGTGTGAATATATTTTCGAAATTTTTCGGAACTTATAATTGTCCCGATTATTTGCCAATTTTAATCAATATCAAACTGGAGGGGGGCCAATATTCAGCTGGAGGGGGCACCAATACCAAACTAGTGGGTGGGGCAGCAATATCAAACTGGGATGGGGCACCAATATCAAACTGAGAGGAACACCAATATCACCTGCAGGGGAGACCAATATCAGACTTTAGGTTGCACCATTATCAAACGCAGTTATATACATGCTACAATACTAACTAGTTGCTTTTGACGCAGCATTAACTTGATCGCTCTGTGGTTGTGATACACAAGCCAAAATTATTGTCGCAGCAATATTTTTGCTTCTGATATTGAACGTGCAATAAACGCCAATATTATTGTAGCAGCAATATTTTAGCTTGTGCTATGTTTGCAATGACATAATGCCATGCCAATAACGTTTTCTTACAACATGGTCGCTGCAATAGCTTACGGTGTGTAGTTCGTGCACGCACTTCCTTGTGAATGATGCATAATCACTCAACCATGTTGTCAAACTTAAGTAATAGGTAAATTTTTGATATTGCGATCAAACTTGATGAAAAGTTTTGCTTTTACATCTTGTTTCGCACGTAACACCAGTCGATATGAATCTGAACGCATACCTTTTCTCGCTGAGACTAACCCTCAGCCTATATCTAGTTTACATCTATCTCTGTCCAATTTGCTATACTACTAGCTCGGGCTAGAATCAACCTTAGTTGTTTTGGTATTTAGTGCTAATGAAGACAAACGTGTTTTCATTTCAACGTGCCTATATTTGTGAATGGGACTACCTCCTGGTTGTTTGCGTCTCAGGTCTTTCATATCGAAGATACATGGATTAATGCCTTACGTAGACTACCTGCGGCTATCATTATTGCCTGCTTATTACAAAAAGCCTACATAAACATGACACCCCTTATCCGAATTACAAGCAGTAAAGCATTGGCCACGAAACCTGAACCCAGCGACAGTTCTGCCTATAAAATCGGCAGTCTTGTTCTTAAACCGTCTACAAGTAAGTTTTGACCTAAACTGGAAACAGACGGGCGAAAATAGCTCTAGCAAACATTTGATACATACAACATTCTAATGCAGCGTGTATATTATAAAGGACCCCCATATGAAAGTTTTGTCTACCCTGAGTGTCGGCCACCAATCAATTATATGGTATCCTGGACACCATGGTCTTTGTAATGGCACTCTCAGATAGTATACATAGGTATTGTAGTGTCGATAATAGTATGGTATAGACGACACCATAAAATTGATATGGTGTTAGCTACATCATGCTGTTTACATGCTTACATGCTTACACGCCTTGTATATATACTGTATTTGTGGATGGTGTCCTGGACGCCGTCAGTAATAGTAGTTAAAAAACTCGGGTTTTGCCCCCCACACGGTGGTGGGGGAAGTGGGATGACAGATGTATATATATACCCCACGTATTACTTATGAGTCAACTTAAGCTGCCATATGTCAGTTCCATGTTAAAATAAACAAATAATCACCATAGCAACAATTCATTTAGTTCGAATAATAGCAGGCAACGATTGAAATTGTCGTACTTACGATAACATGTTTTCAGCTATAGTTTTTTTCCAATGACATCATCTGTAGTTAAACCAATAACACATCTACGTATTCAAATCCCCACACATGTAGTACAAATCACTACTATTTGTGGCATGACTTTATACTTTATGTTGATAAACCGACACGTGCTTTTGGGTAGTAGTTGCTTCCTGTTTGATATCTATGTTTCCAACAAATAAGTATTTTTGAAAATAAGGCATTTCTCACAGTGATTAATATATACATATCTGCTTATATATAATATAAACATGGATTTGTGGGTTATCTAGGTATTTAATCATGGTTTCATGATTTCGAAAGGGTGTCCATGTGGGGATGGGTGAGGCACGTGTGATACTATAGTGGATAGAAAAACGTAAAAGTATTCTTGCTAACCAATCGGGAGGGTATGTGTTTAGGGATCCAATGAGCGGTTATGTAACTAAAAAATTTATAGATAATACTGTAATACATCTTATCTCATGCTCGCAAACTGTCCAAATGCATAACCATGGGTTTTCAACTGCTCTTACCCAATTATTCTATTTAAATTAAGCTAACTAATAATATAAAAGCTATATATACTTTAATAACTTTTGAACTATCAGCAGCAAAGCTGTCAAAATTCATAACTTTAGGTTTCTAACCACGCTGACTTTATTTTTTCTACTTAAATAAACTATGTTACATAGCTAATAAGCTATGACTACATAGCTAATAATTCAATAACTTTTCAACCAATAGTAGCAAATTAATAAAAATTTGTACTTATAGGTTTTCTGATATTCTCATTTCATTTTTATTATTTAAATAAAGTTAAGTTGAATAGCTAATAAGATATAATTACATAGCTAATAATGCAATAACTTTTCAAATACTAGTCATAAAATAGTAAAAATCCATACTTATAGATTTTCTGATATGCTTATTTCATTTCTACTATTTAATTAAAGTTAAGTTACATAGCTAATAAGTTATAATTATGTAGCTAATAATTCAATAACAGTCTTAAAGTAATAAAAATTCATAATTATGGGTTTGTGGCTACGCTGATTTCATTTCTTTTATTCTCAATAAGGTAGGTTACATAGCTAATAATTTATTTATAAGTTATACAGTAATAACTTTTTTAATAACAGTCATAAAGTAACAAAAATTTATACTTATAGGTTTTTTAATATTCTGATTTAATTTATACTATTTAAATAAAGCTAAGTTACATAGCTAATAGTTTACGGACTATTTGTTAATAACATAATAACTATTACTAGTAAAGTTACAAAAATTGGTAACTATATGTTTTCAACTACGCTGACTTTATTTATTTTATTAAAATTTGCATAGATTACATACCTAATAAGTTATAATTACATAGCTAATATGTTTATTACTCATTCGTTAATAACTTTATAACTATTAGCAGTAAAGTTACCAAAATTGGTAACTATATGTTTTCGACTATGGGGAATTTATTTATTTTAATAAAATTTACATAAATTACATAGCTAATAGTTTACAGGCTATTCATTAATAACTTTATAACTATTAGCATTTAAAGTTATGAAAATTGGGATTTATATGTTATCGACTATGGGTATTTTAATAAAATTCACATAAATTACATAGCTAATAGTTTACAGGCTATTCATTAATAACTTTATAACTATTAGCATTTAAAGTTATGGAAATTGGGATTTATATGTTAT
>JASANE010007574.1:0-15493 GCA_030248225.1 Trileptium ribeirensis
GATTGCTTTTTGTAAATGGAGGTGGTTCCCAACGAATATGTCCGTGTAATAACTGTTGCTTTGTCATGATTGTGACTTTAAAATTAGATATAAAGCTTCTAAATGACTCATTTTGTCTTTACCATTCGACGTCTATCTGACACATGCTTTTGTAAATCGCAGGTGGTTCTTTCCCAACTAATACGTCCGGTGTAATAGACCTTCCGCTTTTGTAACCATGATTGTGACTTTAAAATTAGATACAGAAGCTTTTAAAACCACTTATTTGCTTCTTTACCATTTGATGTCTATCTGACACATGCTTTTGTAAATGGCAGGTGGTTCCCAACGAATACGTCCGGTGTAATAGACCTTTGCTTTGGTGTACATGATCGTGACTATTCAAAATTATAAGATAAAGCTCTTTTAAAAATGACTCATTTGTTTTTACCATTCGATGTCCACCTACACATGCTTCTGGTAACCTGAAGGCGGTCCCAACTAATACGTCCGGTGCAAAATAGACCGTTGCTTTGGTCACATGATGTGACCTTAAATCTAGATATAAGCTTTTAAATGACTTATTTGTTTTTACCATTCGACGTCGATCTACACATGCTTTTGTAAATGGCAGGCGGTTCCCAACGAAAACGTCCGGTGTAATATACCTTTGCTTTGTTCATGATTGTGACTTTGAAAATTAAACAGATAAGCTTTCTAAAATGACTATTCTGTATTTACCATTCTACGTCGATCTGATACATGCTTTTGTAAATGGCAGGTGGTTCCCAACGAATACGTCCGGTGTAATAGACCTTAGCTTTGGTCATGATTGTGACTTTAAAATTAGATATAAGCTTTTAAAATGACTTATTTGTTTTTACCATTCGACGTCGATCTGACACATGCTTTTGTAAATGGCAGGTGGTTCCCAACGAATACGTCCGGTGTAATAGACCTTTGCTTTGGTCATGATTGTGACTTTAAAATTAGATATAAGCTTTTAAAATGACTTATTTGTCTTTACCATTCGACGTCGATCTGACACATGCTTTTGTAAATGGCAGGTGGTTCCCAACGAATACGTCCGGTGTAATAGACCTTTGCTTTGGTCATGATTGTGACTTTAAAATTAGATATAAGCTTTTAAAATGACTTATTTGTCTTTACCATTCGACGTCGATCTGACACATGCTTTTGTAAATGGCAGGTGGTTCCCAACGAATACGTCCGGTGTAATAGACCTTTGCTTTGGTCATGATTGTGACTTTAAAATTAGATATAAGCTTTTAAAATGACTTATTTGTCTTTACCATTCGACGTCGATCTGACACATGCTTTTGTAAATGGCAGGCGGTTCCCAACGAATACGTCCGGTGTAATAGACCGTTGCTTTGGTCATGATTGTGACTTTAAAATTAGATATAAGCTTTTAAAATGACTTATTTGTCTTTACCATTCGACGTCGATCTGACACATGCTTTTGTAAATGGCAGGCGGTTCTGAATGAATACGTCCGGTGTATAGTACCGTTGCTTTGGTCATGATTGCGACTTTAAAATCAGATATAAGCTTTTAAAATGACTATTTGTTTTTACCATTCGATGTTGATCTGACACATGCTTTTGTAATGGCAGGTGGTTTTCAATGAATACGTCCGGTGTAAATAGACCGTTGCTTTGGTCATGATTGTGACTTTAAAATTAGATATAAGCTTTTAAAATGACTTATTTGTCTTTACCATTCGACGTCGATCTGACACATGCTTTTGTAAATGGCAGGTGGTTCCCAACGAATACGTCCGGTGTAATAGACCGTTGCTTTGGTCATGATTGTGACTTTAAAATTAGATATAAGCTTTTAAAATGACTTATTTGTCTTTACCATTCGACGTCGATCTGACACATGCTTTTGTAAATGGCAGGTGGTTCCTGAACAATACGTCCTGGTGCAATAGACCGTTGCTTTGGTCATGATTGTGACATTAAAATTAGATATAAGCTTTTAAAATGACTTATTTGTCTTTACCATTCGACGTCGATCTGACACATGCTTTTGTAAATGGCAGGCGGTTCCCAACGAATACGTCCGGTGTAATAGACCGTTGCTTTGGTCATAATTGTGACTTGATAGTTACCGTCAGCGCTGAAAAAATATTGCAAAAATATAATTGCATTTATTTATGCAAGCAATGTATAATCTTTTTTTTCAACATTAATTGTTTATTTATATATTTATTTATAGATCGTCGACTTGGCCAATGTAACCTTTAGGGGGACGGAAGTGAAATGACTGCTATGCCGTTCTCGATATACTAAACCTAAGCCTTAGTCTTAGCCTAAGCTAAGGTCTCTATATAAGCCATGTACTAAGCCTAAAGCCTAAGTCGGGGGCTGCCTCCCGAACTCCCGCCATAAGCTGTTCTTTTTCCTAACGTTATAACATCCGGCCCTTAAAAGTGACATGGGCGTCCACTTTATATCCCAAAGAGGAAATAAAAATTCAAGTTAACACTGAGTCTTGTGATCGAGGCTAGAAAATTACTGGTTTAATAAAACGATGTAAATATCCAAACTAATTGGTTATTTTTGGTGAAATCTGAATTTTAAAACTTACTGGGTACTTGCAATTTATTAAAATCCACCCACAGTTTTTCAAATTACAGGGAATTACTGTGTCACATGCCCGGAAAGAAAATTTTGCAATCGAATTTCTTCTAAAAAATTATCGGGTGCATCAAGTTTTGAAACCCCCACAAATTTTCAAATTTATGGGGCCCTAAATAGCCCCCATAAAAATGTTTTGTCCCTATCTCCACATCCATGAGCCTGATAAAAGTGTTGGTCAACAGTTTTATAGCTTATCGGTCAAAACAATGAACATATTTTGATACAAAACACGGGTTTAAGATATAACTGAAAACGTGTTGGCGCTACGTCTGAAATAGAAAGGTGGCACCCTCTCTAAAGAAGTTATAAATATTTTCACGGGTAGGTTACCGAAACCAAACCTGTTTAAGGGTCACGGTATAGCCTATAGGTTATCGAGTATAAAAAGTTCAATAAGAATATATAAATAGCTTCGTTCATTCCCGATATATTTAGACAAAAACTAGTATGATAGAGTGACGGACGGACACAGTAAAAGTTATAAGGGCCCATAAATAACTGCTTGAGCGCTTGGCTTGCTGCTTCAATGGCATAATATTTCGGTTAAATTGTTAAAATTGTGAAAAAAATTTGATAAATTTACAAACATGAATAAATATTAATCATCGAAATGACGGCCCATGTCAACTTTAGGGGCCGGGATTTAATGCATGCCATGTCGTTCTCGATATACTAAGCCTAAGCCTTAGCCTTAGCCTAAGCTAAAGTTTGTATATGAGCCATGTACTAAGCGTAAGCCTAAGTCGGGGGCTGCCGCAACCCGAACCCCCGCTCTAAGCTGTTCTTTTTTCTAACGTTATAACGTCCGGCCCCTAAAGTTGACATGTGCCGAAATGACAAACGTACAAAATTGGTATTTTTAAAACAAATATTATAAAATACCAAGTCCGACTTTTGTACCGACTTTCTGACAAAAACTACTTACATGGTTATAATACCCGTTTAGTCATATCTTGGTATTTAGTTGTACAGAGAGTTGATAAGGGAAGAGTTTGACACTTCTCTTCACTCTAATGTAGACCCATATTGTATGGCACGTTTGGGTGTTTTTGATTTTACCCGCCCTCATATCCGAGAGGGGGGTAGTCACCGTATGCAGAGTCCCTCGTTGGTCCGCCTCATTTTGTGGGGCTAGGTCGGACAACCCTACCAGTTTTTATGGCGCCCGGTTAAACGGTAAAAGTTTTTCAAAGACCTAACGACAGATCTAACGACCGACAGACCTAACGTTAGACAGATCTAACGACCGAATCAAAATTAGCTAGTCGGATCTCCCCTACAACCCCCCCAACAAAACGTGACTAAATATGAGTGCATGATGACCCCGCTATGAGGGGAGGGTTATATCCAGAAAACAACCATGTCATCGAAAACAGGTCTACATTAGAGTGCAGGGAAGTGTCATAGTCGTCCTTTATGTAATATTGGTATTACGGACCAAGACGAAATTTTCCGATCGAACGATCCACTGATAACTGGCTCACAATGCCAAGCATCTTTGCTCCTAATGTATTATTTTCATACCATACGCTACTTTATTTATTATCCCGCGGTGCTATAGAACGAGGGGTAGACGTAGTGGCGGGTCGGGACCCAACTTTGGGTTCCGACATATTAGTATACAGGGTTTCAGCGGGTTCTCGCGCGCTAACGGGTGAGCGGAGCGACGCCCGCCGGGCATCGTTGAACTCGTCTTGGAGAGGCGACTGAAACGAAGGGTGATTTCCCTGCCTTAAAGGCAGTGGTTAAAGGGGCACTAAAATCACGGCCGATAGAGAGAGTGTCGATAGTGGTGGGGGCGCTTTCGCCGGCCACCCAGCGTTAACGGGGCAACGGACGGAGGCCCGCCGGGCATCATTGAAGATGTCTCGACGTGATGAAGGCAATGAGGGGCGATTTGCCTACTTTCGAGTTAGGGGTAAATTTTCAGTTGGTTTGTACCCACTTTCAGTCGGTAAGCCGAATTGGGAGCACTTTAACGGGTTACAGTGATCCAGCGAGGAGTCGGGCGGAGGCCCGCCGGATATCGTTGCACTCGTCAAAAACAGGCGAGTAGAATGAGGGGTCGCATGAGCCCATTTAGTGTCTCGGGACAGATACGGAGTTGGTACAAACAGACGGCATTTTATGTGGAATTTTCGTAGTACATTATAAAACAGAGAAATAAGTTATAAAGCAGCAGGATGACTGGTCAGATCGAGAACCGCGTAGCCTCGTGAGATGCATAAATGGGTGGACTACTTGGAAACACGCGCACTTTCAATCACTGATCCGATGGTTACCAGAAAAACCAGTTGTTAGTATGGCGGTCAGACAATTTTGGGCGTCAAAGGATGCTATAAAAGAAAGGTTTTGACACGGTGGGGCGGAAAATTCGACGTATCGTGACACGAAAATCAGGCAGTACACACATATCTATATATATACATAACTATATATCCATATATGCCTATATCAGGTCCACTCGGGACCATGGTCACCAGCCAAACCTAGCGTAAGTATTGGCTGTTAAGTGAATGTTCACCTGTTTGTCCCTAGAGTATCTCAGGAAATCCTCCAGCAATTTGTGATATTTTGGGCTCGTTCAAAAGCCCCAAAAATTTTCTACCGAAAAGTACTCGGGGCATTTTCGGTAAATCTGAACCGTTGGACGGTGACGGGCCGCTAAACAGGCCCGAAGTCCGTTGTTTCCGAGTAATCGGAACTACCGTAACCCATTGATTTCAGCTTACTTTTGCGACCATTAGGCCATCGTTTGCTCGAACCAGGTAAAACTGATAGTCTTGATTTTGATTACTTCCCAATCCCTTGAATTGACAAAGGCCTCCTATGCCCGGACGGTCATAATTTTGAACTTTCAGCGGGGAACGTAGGGATATTGGTCGAGTTCCGTTCGGGTTTGCCTGTTTGATCCGGTCAAAGATTGTATTACATTCCTCGTCTTCCTAGAGTTAGACATCCGACCGACGTCGATTCTCTCTGGGCTCACTTGAGCCGGTCCAAATATGTATGATCATACAATAAATGGTACAGTGACAAAGGTTATACAAATGGCAAGATATAACAATGACAGAACATGAAATTACGCGACACCATCATTGATCACCATGGCACCAGGCAGCCTACAATGATTTATTCCCTTAAACCCTACCTTTGCTAAATTTGAGGTAGTTTGAAACGGTTTTAACGCCAGAATCTTGCGAGACTAACGTAACAGGCCGGAACGGGCCTGTTACACCTGTACAACGGTTCGAATTTTTGTAGTCATCCCGTACACCGAGATATTTTTCGGGTTTGTCTCGTTGTGCCTCCAAGAAAGACGCTACCATAAGGAAATTTTTGAAATATCCAAACATATTTAAGTATTTTACAGTCATCTTCTTATAATTTAAAAATTTTAAAACAAACTGAGTAAATTTATTTTAAACTGAGTATATAAGTAAGCAAAACTAAATTATTTTGCTAAGTTAATAATTTATATAAATAAGATTTATTCCGTTAAATTTTATTAAATAGTTGTGCTTCAATAGATAATTCTAAAATTGTGCAAGAACAGGAGAGATTGATAGAGAGTAGCTCATTTCTACATGAGCGGTTTAGGAGTACATCCAGAAATTCCTTGTAGTGATATAGTTTAAAAGCCCTTGGTGCACATAATCGTGCTATGCACTGTAATGCTAGCACGGGTAGTGGAATGCACAAGGCTGACGGCCACACAGCCCTTATCCACCCGTCTGGCATCGTCTCAAATGGTTGTGGAAAAACTGCGATTTTTCGGCGAACTCAGCTCATCCTTATATCCAAATGTATACATAAACTAATTAAACTGTTGCGGTTTAAATACTTGAGTTGAAAATTTTTGTGTTTATAAATACCATAAAAGCTATATTCTAAACGTTACCCCTAAGCCATGTCTATTCCACTGAAAATTTTAGCTCTTTCGAACACCCATGCTAGTGATTGAGACATGCAATTTTACTTCGATTAATAATATTACACAAAATATGATAAATTTATGTAAGAACGACCTATAATGGCTCACCAAGCTCACCGATCTTGACAGCTATTACTTATACCTGTGTTTAGTAAGCCATTTTTGGAGAAAAACAAATGCCATACCTGATATCATCAACATGTTAAAGTTACTTTCGCATATAAAACCATATATATGCATGTGCTAGAGGGAGAAATTTTTGAATTGGGCGGACCAAAACAGAACCCTCCCCAATAGCGTTGGCGGATTACGCAGCTACATCGTCGGCTATATGGGAACGGGGCCCATACGACCCCGGCTTCCGTGAACCTCAAGGGAGAAGCGATGCTTAGTCCCATGGGACTAATTAGCTTAGCAGGCCGCAGGCGTTCTTTGCCACAGTATTCGGTTTGGTCCCTTTCAGTGGCACACGTCTCTGTATGTGGTATGATTATACTAGAGGTCTTCATAGAAAGTCAAGCACTAGGCCTATATTAGGTAAAAGGGACGACTCGTCTTACGCTATCACGTTTCTGCAGGAAGCCTGAATTATACTGGTCTCAAATTTTTACTGATTTACCGTTTTCAGATTTTCGTATTAGTGTGTAATAGATTTCACATTGATCGGGTTTTAGATTTAGATTCTCAAAGTTATGTTCTAATTCTCACTGGTTCCCTGTGTTCAAATTTTGACTTGTCAATGCCCCGTTTAAAGTTATTTCGTTTTTCTTATTATCGTAGCCTATGGGGGTAAACTAACAATCTAGATGACACAAGCTAGAAGGACGGCTACAATATGTCACTGTTCACAAAAGTATAAAAACACAATAACATTTTAAAAATAGTAGAGCTGGAAAAACAAGATAATGATTGCTTAGCCTGTGCAAAGCTCTGTATTTAAGCTCTGTAAAGTATCTGTATTTATAAACTCTGAATTTCATGTCCTGCACACAACAAAACAAAAACTACTTCAATTTTAGTCACTTTCAATAAGTTTGGCAAGTTACAGGTAAGGTAAGCAATTATCATTCAGATCAGCATTTATATCATCCGCCAAAATACAAAAATGTCATACAAGCAAAGATTGGTTTACCAAAATTGCAATATGTCAATGCTGGGATGTTGTGAAACTGTAGAGTAGACAGTGATGCCATTTTCAATGAAAAGATCAGTTATGTACATTAACTTGATTTTATCCTAACATCTGTGGATGCTCTTCAGACGAATCTGCTATAGAACACCATTAACGCATATCATATATGTGTTGTGTCGCATGGCACAAGTGATAGTAGCTATCTAATTTGAATTACTGTTTATGGCTGCGGCAGTGTTCAAATGAAAAAGCTTTAGATTGAGCGATGTTTTTACTGTTTAACGCTGTTTTCTTTGCCGGAGTAATATGGGAGAGGGTATAGTTTCAGTCCCATAGCATCGATTTAGTTGGTTGTTATTGGTTAAGTCTAATGCAGCGTTGACGTTATAAAAGACCCCCATGTGAGCGTTTTGTCCACCCTCAGTGTCTCTGCCACCATTAAATATATGGTGTCTTTGACACCATGGTGTTTGTGATTGTATTTTCAGATAGTATACATAGGTAGTGTAGTGTCGATAATACTATGGTGTAGACCACACCATAAAATTTATATGGTGTTAGCTACACCATGCTGTTATTTACACGCCTTAAATGTGTGTGTGGATGTGTCCTTGACACCGTCGATAATAAACAATAGGTAAATTTAGCCACTATAATTAAGTTGATGGTGTCTTGTATATTGTCTGTTGCATTCTATAGTGTAGGTATATACCGTATACCACTGGATGGTGTGGTCTACGCCATTGGGTGACAAAACTTTCACATAGGGGTTCTTTTATAACGTAAACGCAGCATAAAACCTGTATTGAGTATAAATGATAGTTTTAGATTTGGTATACGGCGTCTATTGCCCTCTATTAAATTGATATTTTGTCGAGCTGATTGGTCTCGACAATATGTTTGGTTTTAGTCCGAATATCTGTGTTTTACGTGGCTTTGCAATCGTCAAGGTATACACTATATGATACTTGTGTAATGTAATGATACCTGTATAACTACAACTTTGACGAAATACAAAAATCCGGAAATATTAAAACGTGCCAACATTGACATATTCAAACGACTTCAGATATAACAACAACAAAATTTATTATGTTGTAAATATTTATTATGTTTGTTACTAAAATTTAGTTGCATGATAGCCCTCCTACACCTTACTCCAACTAGGGGACGCCAGCCGGTTATTTTTATCGAAGATTTCGAAACATCAGCACTTATGATTAGGCGACTCTAAGGTACATCCGCCGCCTTCGGACCCTCATGCAGTTAACCTCGCTTACAATCCTATTATATCCTATAACGCGTTGATCCCGCCGCTACAGGGTATCAATATGTTTGCAACCCGCGGGAACCTTCAAAAATACGGAGTCGGTCAAACTTGTAAAAATTAGATATAGAATTTTGTTGGTCAGTATACAAATTAGAGGCAAAAATATTCAGGCACACACTGGTAGGAACCTAGCCTATGGACCGTTCCGTTTCAATTTATGACTTGGCTTACGCATGACATGGTAGTATGTTAGCCATTTCATCGAATCGACTTGGACAGAAACAGCATTTCTAAAGGAAATCCCTTTGGAAACGAAAGGAACCATGACTCGTACTGCCGCAGCTGGCTCACTCGGCTTCATACCTGAAGCTGTCTAAGCGACATCGCATCTTTTGCTTTGGTAGCTGCCTCCTGAGCAAAAATCCGGAAGCAACAGGCGTAAATACAACAAATGGTTCACTAAAACTCTGATTGACTGCAAAGGCAGTACTTTACCAGCTCATGCGCTACTTTTCTCTCGTCTCACCGTAAGGTGAGCAGCCGGGACGCCTAGGTATCCAGTGTGTGTTGCGTGTTGCTTGTCTTTTGTTTCTGTTTCAGTTCCGTTGCGATTCTTGCTCAGCTTTGGCTCTCCGCAACTTTGTCCGTGTTTGGTTTCCTACCTATGCGTCTTTTTTCCTTCTGCGCTTTGCTTGCGCTTTCGTCATTATGCTGCGTTCTGAGCTAACAGCGCTTTGAGCATGTTCTCTGCTGTTTACTCGCAATCACTGCGCTGTCTTTGGTCGTGGGGTCTCTCAGGTCTCTCGCAGCTATGATACGTTGTTGTTTCGTGCTCTGTTGCGCACGTTGGATTTCTCAACCTTCCGGTTGGCTGAACAGGCATGTATTTACTTATTTATTCTATATATATTAATATATACATATATATTTGTATTGATTACCCGGTGCTTTCCCCGTATTAATTTTCCGTGTGTTGTTATCTGTACAGCCCTGTACACCCGGTGTTAATCCAACATGTCACCGACAAACTCGGTGATGTTCCTACTGCGATATAAAGTGATTTTGACCAAGCTATGATGTTTACCACTGCGATGCCTAGGCAAACTACAATACCTGACTGTGATACATTAATACTGTGGTCCCAAACTGTGATTACCCCTTGGCAAAAGATTGTGATATCATTGTGACATTATAATGCTGTGATAATCTGCCTGTGATATTTATTTTTATAAGTCGAAAGTTGGCACACAAAAGGTACTAAATTTATATTGTTTTCCCGGTTGTTTGTATATATTGTGATATTCTAGCTGTGATAGTACAATGTGCAAACTTTCTGGTGCAAATACAGAAAGATAACTGGGCAGAACGGAGAGAAAATACCCAGGCCGACTTGATTTCGACGGGAGAATTCCCAGGTTCCAAATCAAATGCATTCCTAAGTCACGGCCGAACCAAGGCCAGCCGATGGATAGTCCCCGTTCTACAAAATCTTATACTGCCCGTCATTTTCGTGAATCATTCTTCGCTCTCTTTATCCTTTTTGTTTATACTAAATAAAATGAATATTACCAGCAAATGCGCCACCCAAAAACTATTTGCCCGTAAATATTAAGATTTTATATACTTGATCAGTCGGCTAAATGACTTTAAATGACCTTAAATCTTTTAATTTTCCAAACTAAAAGGATGGTCCAATTGTTTATTACGAGTTGTCAAAATTTAGTGGCTAAATTTCTAAAAGTTTGTACAATGGCGGCTAAGTGGGCGCTACATTAGAAATATTTTAAGCCTGATGCTGTGCGTTTGAAGCACCTGCACAGCACGCGAAAGTACCAGTAACCAAGCTACTATTGTGCCGTTTACACAAACTTTTTGTCTTACAAAATATTCGAGATGTGCCAATGTACTTGTAAATCGTCGCAAAATTTTGACACTTTCGTAGCTTGTGCCCTATATCCTGGTGCGACAAAATTAGTAATCCGAGAATCTTAAAACGAATTGTCGCTAGCTAGATCTAATACCTACTTTAAAACCTAAAATACAATCGTTTTAAAAGACCAAAAAGACCGGCACCAAAGGGCTAGAAATATATATACATACAAATATATATTTATATTTTAGTCATCGTTCTAATAGTGTGGAGTTGCCGCTTCTGTTTAGAAGTGGACTATTTTGAAATCCAATACGGGTTGTGCATACACTACATTGTTGGTTTGTCTGCCAAAATACTTAGAAATTTAAAGTTTTCCAAAACTAAAATCTGGATGACAATGGCTAATACTAATCCAATACGGGTTATGCATACACAACATTGGTGGCTTGGCTGCCAAAATACTTAGAAATTTAAAGTTTTGCAAAAGTAAAATCTGGACGACAATGACTAATACTAATCCAATACGGGTTATGCATACACTACATTGTTGGCTTGGCTACCAAAATACTTAGAAATTTAAAGTTTTGCAAAAGTAAAATCTGGATGACAATGACTAATACTAATCCAATACGGGTTATGCATACACTACATTGTTGGCTTGGCTACCAAAATACTTAGAAATTTAAAGTTTTCCAAAACTAAAATCTGGATGACAATGGCTAATAGTAATCCAATACGGGTTATGCATACACAACATTGGTGGCTTGGCTGCCAAAATACTTAGATATTTAAAGTTTTGCAAAAGTAAAATCTGGATGACAATGACTAATACTAATCCAATACGGGTTATAACTTCACTACATGGTTGGCTTGGCTACCAAAATACTTAGAAATTTAAAGTTTTCCAAAAGTAAAATCTGGTGGGCAATGACTAACGGCGGCAACAAATCCGCGATTAACTGGTGTCCAGAAGTGGGTGTGTAAATTTAAAATTTCCTAAAGCGACAACACGAGATGTGCTCTACGTAGCAGAATATAAATGAAAAGGAATAATTCAACACAAAGTTCTACGGGACACAACTAATAACAAAGGCTTGAGACTCCCATGAAATAAAAAAAATAATTTCGGGACGCATGTGCATGTAACAAGGTTAGACATGGCGCCTGGATTGGATCTCAGTTGCAATAGTAAACCACAGCGCCGGGGCATGGCTTCTGTGTAAATTTTCCTATTGTTGAATTTAAGGTCGAAGATAAAATTTCCCAAAATATTACATAGCGTCGCTTAAAATTCCTAAATATGTGCCGCTTTCACCACTGGCCTTCTTCGATATACAAGATGATTAACTTTTCAAAATTATATATACAATATATTATTTTATAAACAGCGTTCTTGTTATTCTGTTATGAAAATAGCAGAAAACACAGTTTTGTGCGAAATTGAATACTGTTGTTGATTGTCAGTGCCTTAATTACTGAAAAAGGTCTACACCTGCAATGTTGTCACAAAGAATTTGCAACCACATAGTGCAGCGGCACCTCAATCTTTCCAACGGGCAGGGTTATGTGAAAACCACACGGTGGCTATATCGATAGGAGTGTGTATAATTATATATTTGGTTCGAATTATGGTGTCAAACTGCCCACCGTCCAAGTAATGCTGGAAGCGCATTAATACAATAGAGTATGTAATTTATGTCTACGATCCAACTGTCGATCTATTTAGTTTATTACCCGTCGTGGTAAAAATGCCATACATGCCCGCAGGTATCTATCACAGCTAAACATGTAACAGGACCGTTCCGGCCCGTTACGAATACTTTTCATGATTTTGGCGCTGAAATCACCTCGGGACACTAAGAAACTCCGATGACGTAGGAGCGGCGTAGCGCTTGGTGCCGTGGTCCAGTCGCAACGGTGTTTTGCATACAAATATTTCGTCTATCAACACATGTAGCATTTTATCGATTGATTACATTTTTATCATAACGTCGTGTAGTATTTTATCGGTCGATTACTTTTTACCATACTATCATGTAATATTTTACCAATTGATTACTTTTACCATACCGCCGTGTAGTATTTTGTCGATTGATTGTTTTTTGCCATACCGTCATGTAATATTTTACCGATTAATTACTTTTTACCATACCGTCGTGTAGTATTTTATCGATTGATTGCTTTTTACTACACCGTCATGTAGTATTTTATCGATTGATTACTTTTACCATACCGTCGTGTAGTATTTTATCGATTGATTACTTTTACCATATCGTCGTGTAGTATTTCGTCGAGTGCTTACATTTTCACTATAACATTGTGTAGTATCTTATCGATTGATGTCGTCATTACCATAATGCCGTACAGTATTTTATCAATTGGACATATTCTTTGTCACCATGTAATTGCCGGGACGAGTGTTATCCGCATCGGCTCGAATCGAATAGCGAGAATCCGGGCTGCCCCGATTTATTTGCGAACCCCTACGCGAGTTGGAAACAGAGAACCTTTACCGATAACAAGGGGAATCACTCGGCTTCCAACTAGTCGTCACTAAACACTAAGACTCCCCAGCTAGGACTGTCCGGGAATAGGAGGCCGCTGGTTAATCACGCCCAATTAACGAATTTGTAGAGATGGAAAACGAGAATATCAAGTCTACCTGGTTTGAGTTGTATACTAGGAAATGGTCATGAAAAACAACAGGGCTCCAGTAAGTTGAAATTAGGGCTGCGGTAGATTCCAAGGTTATTAAGAACGACGGATACCGTGTTGGTTTAACGGCCCGTAACCGCCCAGCCGACTATGATCCAGGAAATAGCCGGAGCCGGTTGACAGGATCAAAATATGGACATCACGGGATCCCATCCCATTATGAGTAGTGGTCACGTTCGTCTTCAGTTCCACAGGTCGTCCAGAAATTGCGAAACTATCTGTTATCAGACACGGTGGTCAGCAACCGAGTAGTGCTGAATACTGTAGGCAGAGACCGAGGTTTAATAGTCCTACTGAACCCTCGGGTTGACGGTAGTTGCTACTGCCCCATGGTCATTCGTTTACCCGTGTGCATAGTTCCTTCTTGGTCGAGCAAGTTGAGGACCATGGCTAGGTATCAAACTGCCCCGGACAATACCAGGACCTCGCCCTTGAACTGGAAAGAAAACCACTACTTACGCTAAGTTGGGTTGTCGTGACAGAGACAGGACTGCTACTTTTATACTTAAATCATACTATATGTAGATATATGTATATGTGTCTATTACAACTACCAGGCCTTTTGTGCCCTCCCTTACCACCTTGAACGTTTTCCCACTGAGCGTATTTCAGGCAACTAGTCTTTTTCGTTCTGGTATTCTATCGTAAGAATGAGCTGAGTTGCCTGGAAATGGGGGTTTATTTTCCCCAAATGTCACAGTAACAGACCCTTCTCTGGAGTCCCTTTTCCGGGGACTAATTTAATGTTGGATGACCCGTCTCGCCTCTTGAATTACTATAGTATTCCTGAGTCAGTGACAAACCTCCCAAAGTCGAGTCCTGTTTTGGACGCTGTGGGTGGATGCACGGGATGGTAGAGGGTTGTAGGAGAAGAAGTCGAAGTCTTTCTGATTCCCCGTGGTCTTCGGTAGGACGACTCAAAACGGACGCTTCAGTCGTCCATGCTTTACATGACTTGCAGTTCTTGAGGTAGGATGACCGAATTTTGCTGAGAAGACCACGGTAAAACTTTCCAACGCTTCGAAGCTGAACCAGTAGGGACTTGCTTTATTTTTGCATTTGTGGGTCACAAATTTACAGTATAGTTGACCGTTCGACGCTCCTGCCGTGTTTGAGCTCGGACAGAAGTGCAGCTTAGGAACGGAGGACTGGCCTCCGTTATGGTTTAGGAAGCCCCAAAAAATTTCCTTTATCCGAATGAGTTAAGAACATTTGGGAATGCAAAAGATTGAACAAATTCTAAGTATCTTAGTTTAAGATTAAGGTGTTGTTGCTCCTGAGGAGCCGTCTTACGTAACTCGTCTTGGTGCAACTGTTGGGCCCCTTGCTTCATAGCGATTTGGCTTTAATTTATAAAATAAATAACTATAGAACCAGTGAGACGGTTTATGCAAACGCAGGGGACAGATTAATCACACTCGAAATTCACTCGAACGGCTGACCGAAGCAGTGTTAGGCGACCACCCCCGCCCCGAAAGGACACGCTAAACGGCCGGAGGGGCGATGCCCCCAGCCATCCAAAATTCCGCCAGCCCCGTTTGGTGCCGCGTGCAAACAGTTTGTTAATAAAACGCCACGCTCATACCACGAAACTACTCTGCTAAAACGATCAAGTTTACGGGTGTTCACCGTAGCATAGTTGTCTTCTCTTGGGGCTAATATCCAATAGATGAACATCATTAAAATATTAAGTCGATGGCAGGCCCCAATGCCGTATTCAGTTAGTGCCCCTTGCGGGAGAAGCACTCCGTGTTCTCGCCTCCAAAATTTAAAATATTTATTCCCCATCCCAATAAAGAAAACTAACTGCCTCGCTCAGGCCATTTTGGCCCCAAGGCGAGCGAGTGCAAAACCCTGGCCTTTCTTCGGAACGAGCTGATCGCTGGGTTCATCTTGGTTTTACTATTTATCCTGAGTTGCC
>JASANE010007575.1:0-13916 GCA_030248225.1 Trileptium ribeirensis
AAATATCCCGAGTTTCTTGTTTTCAACATTCCGTGTTTCCAGATTTTATCGTTTTCAAACATTTCTCCTTTTTCAAGTTTCCCATTTCCCATATTTTTTGAGCTACCGTTTCCCGAGTTCTTAATCACAACAATTTCCTGTTTTCCATGTTTCCCGTTTCCTAACATTTTTCAGTTTCCCAAGTTTCCCCAATTCTTTCTGGTTTCTCGTTTCATGCGTTTGCCGAGTTTCCGACTTTATAACATTTTTCCGATTCCATGCAGCCCACATTTTCTAGATTTTCGAATTCCCCACTTATCGAGTTTCCCCATTTCCCAAGTTTCTCTAGTTTTACGTTACCTAACCTTTCTACGTTTGCTACATTTTCCCGTTTCCCTTTTTCCAAGGTTCCGAATTTGCCGATTTCTAATACATTCTGTTTTCGAAGTGTCCCACATTTTCTCTTTTCCGATTCTCCAGTCTCAAAATTTTCCGATTTCCTATTTTCCCAATTTATAAACATTTTCCTGTTTTTCAAAATCTACCGTTCCTCCAGTTTCCCGGTTCCAAGTTTCCCTTTTCCCAACACTCCTTTTATTGTATTTCTCACAATCTCAGTTTCTAAAGAATACTATTAAATATATAACTAGAGTTGAAAATAATAATGAACAATTTTATGTGTGTCTATTTAGACTCATCTACAAAAAATAAATTTGCCCACGGGAAACTGGCATCTTCTATAATATTAGTTATTCAACTTTTGGAGTCGACGATAGCAATACTATCCTACAACGAAACGGCTAGTTAACAACTAACTCAACCCTTGCTAGCAGGCATAAGTGAACAGTAGCCTGAAAATTTCGGCTCAGTTCACACTTCTTCTACTCTAATCAATCAATCAATCAATCAATCAATCAATCAATCAATCAATCAATCAATCAATCAATCAATCAATCAATCAATCAATCAAGCAAGCAATCAATCAATCAATCAATCAATCATGGGTTGGAAAACAAAACATGATATCGATCCCGTTTTAAAGTTGTGTATAATTTTTTTATCTTTCATTTCTTTTTCGGATTTCAAAGAAAAATGGAAATGCGAAATTGAGCATAACCAGAAATTAAAAAATATTATTCCTTTCAAGGAACATCGCAAAGTATATATTTATATTAATAATCGATTCGAAAATCAGTTTGATCAATAATTTGATTCGCTTCACTAGTTTGAATTTACTTTTGTAACTTATATATGTACAATAGCTTTTCATATTGAAAGCGAGGGTTGAATTTGTTATATTGCTTGTAATGTTTCTTATTAGTAACTCGTCCAACATTTGGCTATCGATCAGTATGATAAAAGATTTGTTACTCAAATAATTTAGTCAACTAAGTTGAAACGACATTTCTTCTGACAGGTTTTCGTTCGAACGAAACACATTTCAATTGGGATTGCCGATCCATATCATTCTAAATTAATATTTGGATATTATTTGATAGTCGGGTTCGTGGCATTTGTAAACGCACCCATTTTATTGACTCAGGCTCGAGGCTCGAGGCTCGAGGCGTTGGTGGCGTCAAAACGTCTGCAACAACAGCGGCAGTTCAAAATGATCTATGGCCGATGATAAAGTAACACAAGATGATCAGCAACTAAATCATTATCATCATGATCATGGGAATCCAAACAAACAGCAACAGCAATCACCAAGCGAGACAAGCTCAAGTGGAAAAGGAACACAGCAGCCTGGAGCGGCAGCACTTAGGCCACCGACTTCACAAGTCACAGACTATTCGCGGGCGACGTATGAACGTGCATTGGCGAAACGGGGCTATACTTTAGCCGCTGGACTCGGTGAAGGATCGTATGCGAAGGTAACGGCTGAACGAACGAACGAGCGGAGGTTCTTGTCGACGTAGAGACCGTTTTGTCGTCCAACGTGGCATTACGAACCATTTACAATGACTTTTACTTGCATACTGCTAGCACAAACGAGACTAAGTCATAAATCGTTTCAAACACTGAATTTAGAGCAAACGAGAGCGAACCTTCTAATCGGGTACAATGATATCAGGGTTATCCCAAAGCTGCTTTATGTTTTAGGCAAAATCATATTAATATAGATGAGCTACGATCGGCTACAACAGCCTATTTAATGGCAGTACAATTTTACAATGTCTTTTACTACTAATATTTTATATACGAACTTTTTGCCCAAGGCGCGGCTCTAAAGTCTACACTGTAAAAAGGTTGAATAAAAGTTGACTACCTTAAGACGGACCTTTCCCGACTCACACGAAATGAGTAAAATTAGGCTCAGTCTGAGCCACTATTATCTCAGACATAGTTAAATCTGACTCAGATAGTCAAAATAACAACCAGTGAATCAAATAAAAAAATTTTTTTACTCAACCTGAGCAAAAATTTGACTAATTTACTTGTGATTCGGGAAATGGCCTACCGACTGAGTCAAATTTTGACTCAAAGATTTAAAGGTTTAGGTTTAATGCACGATTTTTCAAATAGATACTGTTTTTATTGACAATGTTTACAACTTTTAATTGTTTTTAGTTATTGAATTTTAGCGCAATACGAAGTATTAGGCCCTAGCCATATGGGGAAGCGCTACGAGAGAACCTTTTCTAACATGGCTGTGTGGGTCTTAAATAGACAAATTTGATACGAGGCGCTGTGTTAGCGTATTTCGTGGAGTAAAACCCTTGGCGTGTTTTTATTACCACTAACGTCCGGCTCCTAAAGGAGACAATAGCCTAATGTAATTCGCACATATCTACACTCCAAACTTTGAGTCCAAACTTTAACACCAGTCGGGACAGTCTTTCCTGACTTAGGAAAATGAATCAAATTTTAGGTCAGCCAGAGCTAAAAATTGTTTGATTCGCGAGCGAGAAGACATTAAATCTGCATGGGATAGCTTTGACTCAGTCGGCTTAGTAAGCCATGGCTTAGCCAGAGCTAATAATTGTTTGACTCAGCGAGCGAGAAATAATTAAATCTGCATGGGATAGCTTTGACTCAGTCGGCTTAGTCAGCCATGGCTAAGCCAGAGCTAAAAATTGTTTGACTCAGCGAGCGAGGAGTAATTGATTTTGCATGGGATAACTTTGACTCAGGCGGCTTAGTCAGCCATGGCTCAGCCAGAGCTAAAAATTGTTTGACTCAGCGAGCGAGGAGTAATTGATTTTGCATGGGATAACTTTGACTCAGTCGGCTTAGCCAGCCATGGCTCAGATTGAGCTAATTTTTACTCATTTTTTGTGTCGCAAAATGACTAACTCAACTGAGTCAAATTTCACTCCATCTTTTTAGTGTATAAAAATAAACATCGTTCGTTCGTAGACTATGAGCACCGATTTGAAATCATCGCTTAGCCGATAAATTCCGTTTAAGTGATTATGGCCTTAGTATTTTTAGCCGCACTCAAAATTCCATTACTACACCCTCAAATTTGCTGTTTTTTATATCAACGTATATTTCAACTTTATTCTGGATTCTAAATTCTATTCATTTTGTTTTGCCGCCGCTGTGTAACATGAATTAAAAATTTGGTACATTTTTTTGGAAGCAGAAAGCCCAAATAATAATATTTTAATGACTTGATGCTTCGCTGGGACCGTTGGGTTGACAGCTATTGTTTATTATTTACTATCCGGTGCATAGTATGAGTAATGTTTTATATAACTATGCAACCAATAACTAATAAACTCGTTTATAGTGTATAATCACTCATAGTTTCACCTTAAATCTAATCGAGCCGTTAATTATAAAGATACCACAACGTTTAGTCTAATTTTGACCCCGAAAACGCTTTGCACCTTATTTCGAAACCAAATCTGAAATCCTAACGAATTCGACAATATCCGCATTTCGTAGAAGCGATTGAAATGCAGTCAAATTATGAGCCATATGGAACCAAATCTACCGAAATCATAACTAATAACAGTAAAATATGCCCTAATTTTGGACAAAATAAAATGCTTTAGTCTATTTAACCCTTTTTCTGCTATAGCTTTACTAAAAGACGAGGATATATAAAAATTGTCTAAAACTGGTTTCAAAACTATGTTGTATATATCCCAGTCAGTTTTGCTGAAACGTTGATATTACAGTATATCGTATGTCTTGTATAACAGTAATTGATTGCAGCATTTCGAAAAGCATACAATTTTATATTCGCTGTCTGAAACGAGTCAATCACAATGTTTCTATTGCAATGATTTTCAATTATATAGCTCAGTTCTGTAATATTGAGGAAAACTTATATAACATTTACCTGTTGTGATTTGGAAAATATGTGATTTTAACTTCGCCTGACATTGTCTAATACGACGACTATGCATTAAACTGCTGACATTTAGCCAGATTTTCAGAAGAGTATCAGTTTTTCATCTATGAAAATATGAACATATATTTCAAATTTCCGCAAATATATAGAGGTATAAAAATGTCGACGGCTTGGTAAATCCTTATTATTTACCATGTTTTTGAAGCATTTTATTATACATGGGCGAGGTCCGAAGTTTAAGGGCATAGCGGGTGCTTCGAGATGGGGGTCGTCAACGGATACACTTTTGAAATTTCTTGGGACTCAAATTTTTTTAATTTTTGCCTATTTCTCCCCAAGATTTTGCGTATTGTTGCCAATTCCACGCGCATTCATCGCGGGTAGGTGGGTCAGACGCTCAGAAGAATCGGAATGCCGTCCAGGGGAGTGTGGGCGGTGAGGTATTGGCGACACCCAAGGGAAGGTCCGACCACTCAGGGGGTTAATCCCCCTAGCCCTATGAGGATGTGTGATTGTAATAATGCAGACAATAAAAAATTACCAAATTTTCGTATAGAACTACCCAGTAAGTGAATGCGCCTGTTGACCATTGCGTTCCAATTTTTTTATTAGTTCTCAATAGCTGCTATGACGGTGGAACAACTGCAAATCTTTCAAAGTTTACGGTTTACTGTATGTGCCTATTCTTACTTTCAAGAAATGTGATAATATCAAGTTTGTAATTTTTATCTCCTATGCTTTTATATATATAATCCCCTATGATTTTATATATAATTTATATAGATTATTAAAGGCGTGTTCACACGCTCAAACTTTGAGCTCTAAATTTTATCAAAATTTTATCAAAAATTTTTTGCGTGTGAACACGCCTTTACATTTAACAATTTATATAAAAGAATTTCGGACAACAATTTATATACATATATTATTCATTGAACAAGCCTATTCCCATTGTCAACAAAACTTCCAAGTGTGGTGAAAGCGCTGAAATCATTCTGTAGCGATATTGCTGAATAAATTTATTCTGCACCAAGATAGATTATCCTGTTATCTGGATCAGGGGTTGTATGGAAATACGCCAATGATTGGCAGATCTCGCCAATCTTTTTTTACTTTTGATGCGTACTGGTTTGGCAAATACCATTAAATCATATTTGTCTTTGATATCATCAATAAGCAGAAAATCGATTTGATTCAAATTTTCAAACTGCATGCCCTGCAACACTACCGCGACCTTTTTACCAGATCATAAATAAGTACGAAGGAGCAGTTTCGTAGCAATACATAGTATATATAGATGCTGCCCGTAGAGATTACGGCTTTTCAAATTTTCACAATGAACCTACTTAGAAGATATATGGTCATTGTATATGCGTTATACTATTAACTGTATCCCATGAGGTCCACACACCAGCTTGCCTAAAAGCCTACCAAAAAATTTAGTAATTTTAGCAAAATTACATAAGATTTTAAGGAAAAAGTTGGGAGAAATGGAAAACTGTGAGGAGAATTGGGCAGAATGGTGAAAATTTTTGGTTACCACATTCTGACCTACCCATGATTAGTCCCGCCGAAACCATTTACCTGCATTAAAGCCGCCGGATCTTGTACATCTTTTATATATTATGGTTTTGTTTTACAGGTAAAAAAGGCGTACAGCAAACGAGAAGGTGGCTCAGCGGTTGCACTTAAAATTATCGATAAAACTAGAGCGCCGAAAGATTTTCTGGAAAAATTCTTACCGCGCGAGCTCGAAATTCACAATCAAATGCGTCATCCGAATATTATACGGATTTTTGACTTATTTCGAATCGGTCATCGGGTCTATATGGCAATGGAAATTGCCGGTCATGGCGATTTACTTGACTATGTTCGACTACGCGGTGCGTTAAAAGAAACAACTGCCAGGTAAGTGCTGTTCTCGATATTTAGTAGTTCATTTTATTTTAAACTGTATCCGAAATCAACACTGCGATGGAAAAACGAGAAAGACCTGAACAAATAAAGCAGAACACCAACTACTTATATAGTGTAAGCTATGCAAATTAACCGGGTTGCTAATGGCTAGCTTAACAGACCATTGACTGCTTTTACAACAAAAATTTCACGAAAAAACAGCGGTCACTTAGCACTGTGTTCATCAGCGAGCGTAACCAAGGTGAATTTGGTAAATAGGCTTTCCAAATAAGTAAATAACCCACAGCACATAGACCAGCCATCAGAATCAACGAAACAACTCATGCATACTAAACTTTATTGGTAACCAGCTACTTTGCAAGCTAATATTTGACCGTTTACATAAGTCAAGAATAGACAATGCCAAACTATTCAAATGCCGTGTCATGCTAGCTCTGGTTAAAATTGGAGTAACAGCGAAATTATCCGTATAAAGAAACGCAGACGTACCAGTAGCCAGAGGTTGAAAAGAACTCAAAGCAAACCAAACAGCATATAATTCTCGCATTGCGGAACTAGCGCCCAAAAACTGTGACGGCAACAAGCCACGAGCCTCGATATACCGTTGACCCGACGCAAACACAGAGCCGCAACCGTTTTCAGAAACATCTGATAACGTATGACGGTCGCTCAACGATAACTGCAGTCTGGACGCGAAACTAGATTCCTGAAAGCTTGGCGGCTTCTGACGTAAACCTGGGCTGAGTTGCAGACGTACTTCTGGGGCAACCTGATGCAAAATGGCCCGGCTGACGACATGAGTAGAGGAAAAATTGTCCCCGGTACTGAAACGAACGTGAGTTCCCTGGGGACCAACGCAGCGGGCCGGCCGCTCCCCACTCATGAAAGGGCAGCCGAGACCCCATCTGCAAAGCGGTAAATACAGTTGACGCTTCGAAGTCAAACTTCTGACCCCTGTTGAAGGGAACGACGCTATGAGGAATCAAGGCATGACAAAGACCTACCCCTTTCCATCTGTGCGATAACGTTCCATCCATGCGATTGCGCAGGACATTGGACGCTTGTTCAAGATACTTCCGAATACTGTGACCTCGAGACGACTGACCTGTTGCCTGGAAAGCCTTGTCGAGATAAACCAGGCCCCGTTCGTTAGCCTCGTACTGATGCTGATCGCTGTAGCTTTTAAAATTGACGCCTCCGGACCGCGGTAGGCTTGGAGAACCAGAAGAGGAACGCTCGGAAAAAGAAGAAATCGTACAATCACTGTAGGAAGAAGAGCGACTCCTACACTGTTGTCTTGCTGTCTTGCGAACATGACATCACTTGCGACGAGCCGAAGCCGGCTCAGGGTCTACCGAACGCAACCCCCGATTGAGTTCCGAACGTTACCACCACAATCCAGCATTTCACCAAAATTATCCCTAGATTGACTCACGGTTCTATCTTGAGCCGTCAATGACGGGTTTTCGTGTTCCAATCACCCCAAATCCGCATTGCCATCAGCTCGTGACATAATAAAACTATAAAAATGCAGCGACAAAACTGTATACGAAATTAACACTGCGATGTAATAGGAAAAATGAGAAAGACCTTAACTAAATATGTAGGGACTATTGGCTTGCTTAACAGGAGTTAATCCGAGCGCAGCGAATAATTAATAAATAGTTTGTAGTATAACGTCTAAAAGTTTAATGTAAATTAACAAAAAAAAATGGTTCCGTATAAGTAAGATATAGTAAAATTCATTTAGATTTCGGTTTTTTTTAGATTGAAACAAATACAGCCTTTTTCAATTTTTCATTTTCAATTTCAATTTCGCTAATTACTGTGTACTCTTCAACGAACGACAATGAGAAGGGTGGTAAAAGCGAGTTCTTTAACGAGCTATGCTATGCTTAGCAATAGCAAACACACCAAAAAGCGATCATAGGCGGAGACTTTAACGGGATCGTTGGTCTGAAATTGGGTGTCGAGACATCTGTCGGCAAATTCTCGCTGGAAACGACAAGGAAAGCAAACTGGTTCATATGGCACACAAACACTCGGACTATTCTTGGTAAACAAAAATTTCAGACACCATGTGTGACACCTACAAGCATGGCGAGCTCCGGGAAATATGACTCCAAATCAAATAGGCCACAATCTGTTTTCAAAGCGATGGTAGACGTCTGCGAGCGACTGTCGTAGTTACTGGGGCAACACACTGCCCACAGACCACGCTATGTTTGTTTTTACTGTTCGAGTCAAAGCAGCGCAAACAGACAAGAGAGCGTTAAACAACCCCGTGCCGATACTACCGTGTTATCACAAAACATTCGTGAGCTTAATCTCGCTCCGCCGAACAGAAGTTTTCATTTCATAGTTATAGCAGACTGGTGATGTAGATAAAGAAAGGTGCCATGTCAGCTCAGCACTCCAACCATAATGCCACTGTCAAGAAGCAGGAAAGGCGAGCTCGCTGAATGTCTGCTGGTACGCTTGCATTTGAAATCGCAGAGAAGAATTCAGGTGTCCCGATAAAGAACGATACACCTGGACGCCAAATTCGAAGAATATGATGATACATACTGACAACACATAGCTGTGAAACTGTATCGCAACTCTGCCACTGGAGACTTCACCAAACTCTTCAGCGCGATCCAGCAACTGACTAACCGACCTCAGTTGCTCGGATACAATTCGAAGGCAGTGATGGCGTAATTATTTCCGACCTGGACAGCCGCCTAGATCGCTGGGTAGGATACTTTCGTGATCTGCTGAGCGCACTGCCTCCATTAAATCCAATACTGCGACACGGGCTCGGCTGGGACGTCTGTTACGATGACAATGATAAAAATGTACCACCAAGCTTAGATAAGAGCACCCTTGCTATAAAGGTGTTAAAATTTAAAACAGTTCCTTGTGATGATGGGTTAATACCTTAGGTAATCAAAGCATGAGGTGATATTATCGATAACTATCTGCAGCACCTGTTTCTATGTGGTTAACCGGCAAAATCCCGTCAGATTGATGCACTGCTGTGATGTCCCCTTCTTTAAAAAGGGCGACAAAAGTGCGTGTGCGAACTACCGCGAAATTTCTCTACTGCCAATCATATTAAAGATATTTGAAGGAATCGTTACAAATCGATTTTGAAGCCATCGTGACAGCTTTACTCGCGAGAACCAAGTAGGCTTAGACCCCGCAAGGGCTGTATTGATCAAACACCTGCTCTGTGGCAGGTGCTTCTGCTTTGCCACGACTAATCGGCCGGCATCCAATTGTGGTGGCATATGTCGGCTTTAGTACCGCATTCGACTTCGTTGATTGCAAAAGTCTAAAGAGTCTGACTGTGTTCCAACTCATATAATATTCATTATGGGGGCTTTGTACGACAGATCACTGTGTCGGTTACGAGCATAAGCCAGTATGTCAAACGAATTTGAGATTCTGACAGGCGCTGGGCAATCGTCGGTACTGTCACCAATTTGATTCAGTTTTGCAGTAGATTAGACACTCATATCTACCGTTCCAAGCAACCAGAGGATTGGGTTTTCTTCGGGTAGAGAAAAAGTTGGAGATGTAAATTACGCCGATGACGTAGCATTCCTAGCTACATCAGAGAGAGAGAGCTGCAAGTTATGCTAACCTATCTGCAACAAAAGACTTCTCGTGTTGGCGTGCGTACCATGCAGAAAACTAAAATTACGCACTGCCGCCTCCATACTAGAAGGCGAATAGGTGGAGATAGTTTTTCTTACTGCTGATCAATCATAGCAGCTCACGGTGACGAAAAAGCCGACACATAGCCGACAGAATATCATATCGGCTTCTGCAGCCTTCGGACATCTTAATAAAAGATTGTGGTCAAACCCAGACGTCAGTGCATACGCCCAATGCTACTATATAGTTGTGCCACTTGGGCTCTGCGCACTAAAGATTTTAGATCTATTCAAGTGTCTGAAAACTATTGCGCGAGGCGTATGGCTGCGCTAACAGGACATTAATCGAATCCCTACACCAGAAGTTTATCATCGCACAACCTTGATCAACGACGATGCAATCTACAATCGGCGGTTAAACTTGAATGGGGAATTTGCTACACATGGACGGTAACCGTATGCTGAGAAGAATAGTTCTGGCAACAGTAGCTTAGGATACTGTAAACGACTGCGGCGTCACTTTGTGATTTGGCAATGCCTTGTCATCAAGAATATCGAGCTGAAATGTCCAGACATTCGTTGGGCAAAGTGGCGTAGGAACTCATTCAAATGGGTGGTTCCAAATGGATATGAAGTTTCACTGCTGCACTTTTCTTACTTTGACTGATATTGCTATCTGTCAAAATTATTCGATGTTCATAATCATGTAATATGGACATCTGCTTCTCTGAAACATAAAAATCTGATACTTTCGTAATTTGTTATATTATTGAATCGAATCATCAATATCAATAATCAATGTTAAAGTTTATTGGGTCAAAGCGCTCGGTTCATATACGTTCTTCAGTTTCGTCTAGCCCCTGTTGGTGAATAGACTTGACGTGTCGCCTTTAGTCGTTTGTTCGACCGGGAACTTTGTTTGACCGGCCAACTGGTTAACATGAATATAGTGTATCTAATAGGCACTCTTGTATCCAATCGGCTGCTCGGAGTCGTTGACAACGACCAATTATGTCACTCTATAAAAAACAATGCACGGATTGTAAAAATCATAAGCAACTACGAGCGAACGAAATTGAATGCGATGAGAGAGCGCCGATATTTATAGCATTAGGTTCCAAACGTTGGGGACATTATAACGTGAACGCCGCATTACCGGACGCCTTATTTGCATATTTGATGGAAATAAGCAAATTGCATATAATTGCCGTTACAGAACCTCATTGTTTTCAACGGAGCTGGTAACGATTAATAATTGCCTGAAAAGGAAAATCACCGATTTTTGAATTTCTTTCCCGTGGGAAAAGTTATGGGGCAAAATGACGTCATTTTAGCCCATTTTTCGGGCACCCCTCCAGTTTTTGCGAGTTTTCTCAATAAGTAACTGAGATATCCGCAAACTAATAGGTCTATTCCATGTAGCTTTACCAGGGCTTTCCAATGATATATAACAAGTTTTTCAACTACTTCTCAATCTGGAGTCTATAAGCTTATAGTTTGCGCCAAATTTCATATTTGTGAAAAGTCGTTGGAAATATACCTAAATGTGTGCTTATTGTTGGTTTTGTTGTCGGATGTGGGGTTTTCTGGCACAACAAGCTGATTGCGAGTTTCAAAAATATTGTGTGGCAAATATTTGTCACACTTCTGCACTTGGTATGAAAAATGATATTTTTCTCAAGTGTCGGTTTGAATTCTTTAACGTTCTTTTCACGGTCAATTTAGGGTTTTATTGAATTATTAAATTGTTGGTTCATTGTTTTTGCACTCTTGTATCATGTTTTGTCTAGTGCATACGTTGGCTATCAAAAGTGGCGGGCGTAACTATGACTCATCACTCACGGTTTATATAATGCTGCACCTGCGTACTGTGTGTAGGCTTTGTTTGTGTGCTTTCTACAACAGACTTCGGGGGATTGTTCTCACCAAACGAATTCTGGCTAGCAAGCGAGCTACACTAGTAGTCAGTACTGTTGGAGTGTTTGCATGACCGAACATGCGTTGAAAACGACGTAGATCATTAGCAGTTTGCTGTCGTTCAAGGTAGTTGACCGCCTGGACCTTCGTGACGTTTAACCATACACCGTTACGAACTAATTCACCGTTAACAAAATTTACTTTTTGGCTGAACAACACGGATTAACGGCCTGTTTGTCAATAGGACTAGTTGACGACGATTGAGATATTCATCAGCATTGGCGCTGGCGACAAGGATGTAATCGAGATAAAACTTTGCGAACGGTAGATCGGCGCAAATTGAATCCTTCGGGTAACGTTGCGAAGTTCGAAAAGCATCCATCAAATAAAAATACTATGACCGAAGTGATTATGGCGGCTTGGGTCGATCCTCTCTGATGGCGGTAATTTTTTTGTATGCGCAAACAAGATCCAATTTTGAGAACACCGCCATTCCAATAATACCTTTAATTGTATCTTTGAGGTTTGGCATCAAATATCTAACAGGAATTGTCTGACTATTGTGTAATCACTGGTGGGGCGCCAGGGAGTTTGGATCGTCTTTAAGAGCCATGAGCAACGGAGAGGCGTATTGTGATTTCCCGCTAAAAACTATGCATGGTTCTTTCTATTGTGCGAAAACGCGCTTTGCGATCGCTAGTTTCCGCGACTAGACGACGCGAACGAGCATAACACGTAGCAGAGCTTGTGACAGTTCGATGTTGAATATAATTGACAACAGATGTGAAGGTGTTGAGCGGCTTGGAAGAGGTCGGAAATTGATAGAACAGAATTTGAACAGCGTCGTGTTAATCTGGTATGCAGACTTGATGTGACGAATTCATAACTTGAGAAATTTTTGATGCCAGCTGGCCAAACCTTGAACCAAACCGTTGGTTCCCTGGAATAAGTTGGTCGTTAACACAATCGACTGAGAATTTGAACAGCGTCATGTTGATCTGGTATGCAGACTTGATGTGACGAATTCATAACTTTACAAATTTTTGATGCCAGCTGGCCAAACCTTGAACCAAACCGTTTGTTCCCTGGAATAAGTTGGTCGTTAACAAACTCGACTGCAAATGTCGACCAAAAATAGCATGTTTCACATCGGCGACGAAGGATGTCCGTCGGAAAGGTTAAGAAAACGGTTTAGAGGGAACGACAGCTCGTAGATACCCTTGATATTGACTTCACTGCCATTGACACCGGATGCAATGATCGAACAATTTTCGATAGACGTTATAGTTCGGCGCATAAACTGGTTGAAGAAAAAACCATGAGTTGCTAGTGTTGGCAATAAGCTGTCCAACCGGGCTCGCATCAATAAATACTGAGATGATAATCCCACCAGTTGGTGTGCGGCCAGTAGTGGATGTTATTCGTTTCCCCGGAATGAACCTGCGTCGAGTTTACTGGCGAAAGTGGAAAATTACGAATCATGACATTTTTGTGAGTCTATACCGAATTCGCGGTGGTACCAGCAATAATCCCGTTGGCGTCGCTTGGATTGCGAGCGTGAGCGGTTGTTTAGGGAATTGACTAGACTATTACGGAATTGATGCTTAGAACTACAAATATTCGACCTACCGCATAGCGACAAGTTTTTCGTATGTATTAGAACAGTGACCTTACGCTTCATTATGGCTTGTCAAATTTTTGAATGCGTTGAACTCGTGAACGGTGCCTGACTGACCTGTTTAACAAAGCTTGGATCAGCCATTTTAAGGATTGATCTGCGGTACGCGCATGGTGTTCGAGCGAATCATTGCCTACAGAGACTAACGTGATACCCGCGAATCTCTAGGAAGCGATGGCGAACCAGATAATAGCTGTTCTGTGCCGTCTTCAGTAGTTCGCGAAGTGTCCTCGAGGGTTTACGACCCTTTAGAAATTTTTCAGCCAGAAACTTACGAAGGCGGTGGTTGTCGCTGTCCGCGTAATAGCCGACGTATGCACTAGAGACAAAACATGATACAAGAGTGCAAAAACAATGAACCAACAATTTAATAATTCAATAAAACCCTAAATTGACCGTGAAAAGAACGTTAAAGAATTCAAACCGACACTTGAGAAAAATATCAGTTTTTCATACCAAGTGCAGAAGTGTGACAAAG